>JAJOOS010021656.1:0-26284 GCA_029582725.1 Solanum chiquidenum
TATATAAACATTTGAATTTTTATTTCTAAAAGTAGATTCTTACTTAAATCTGGAATTTCATGCAAAATGGAATTTCCCAAATTTATGTGAATTTTAAGGATGGGCTGCAAAATTGACTCAAACCTATGCAATCCGTCCAATTCACTCAAGTTTTAATGGGCTTGAATTAGAGTAGTTTTGATGATGGGCTGATTTGGGTAATTGCCCAAGTTAACCTATCACAAATCAGCAGCCCAAATAGGTGTGTGGCGTTGCCCAATCTTAACCCATGAAACATATATGGGAAATTTTTCAAAATGTCAATATTTTAGCATTTAATAGGACTTCTTAGCCACACTTTCAATATTTATTAAAAATGTCAATATTTTCTTTTGTTATAGGGCTGATTATGTATTTTTTTCATTTGTTTAATTTTAAAGAATACAATTAGTTAATAACAGAAAGGACAAAATCATGGGAGAAAATATTTTAAAACTTTTAAACTGAGATTTAAATATTGAGATACATTGTGAGGACATAAATACAAAACTTTTGATGACATACAGTTAGAAATACAAAATAAGAAGCAATATAACAAAAAATATGTTGTATTCCACATAATTCCCACAAAATAATATTGTGTACTACAAAAGTTGTATCTAAACAAAAATTATGTTGTATTCCACACAATCAAATGCAAAGATACTATTATGAACTACTAACTTTGTATCTGCTTCTGAGGATGAATACAATTTGATGACATAAATACAAAACTAACATGCATACATATATAAGAAATACAAAAATATGTAGTATTCCACAGAATCTAAACAAAATGCTATTATGAACTACAAAAATTGTATCAAATTCATAGTATGAAAACAAAATGAAGATAAGATTACAAAACTTGATGGCATACAGTTAGAATGAATACAAAATTTATGTATAAAAATTAATGAAAAACTGATAAATACATCGTACTTTAGTTATTAGTTGTATCCAAACATAAGTAATTTTTTTACAAAAGGGAATACATATTATATCCCCGGATTATTTAAATTTGAAAGGGAAGAAGGGAATACATATGCACATAAAGCAATTTTATCTTCACGAAGTTGTTCATCCACCATTGGATCTACATCAGTCTTTTCAACTTCACTCCTGGTAGACAAAGAGCCTATCGTTTTCTTTTTCTTTTTATTGTTGTGTCCTTGCTATTGATAATGTTTATATTCTGTAATTGAGGAAGGTTTTGCATGTGAATAGGGTCATGTAGATGCTTAGATCTGCGTTCTTCCACCATTCTAGCCGTCGATCCTAATTATCGACTTGTCCTTGAGTGATACAAAGATCAAAAGACAAAAAAACTTTGAAAAATTGATCATTAAATGGAATACCCTCTTGTAGTCCTCTTTGAATTCACCATTAGAGAAGAATTCTGAATTTTTCCTTATCAAAAATCCTAATCGAAAATAGATGATTTACTAAGCAATTATATAAGCAAATACATTGAAAGTTTTAAACAGATGCAAATCAATAAAATACATGGATTGTTGTGAATATCTTTTGAGAGATTTTTACAAATTTCTGAAAATAATTGGAAAAAACGTTACCTATGAAAGAGAGAGAGAGGAAAATGAGGGATTTGGACTAAAAACCTAGAAAGAGGTGAAAGTGGATAATGGAGTTTTTTTTTTACTTTTTCACTATGTAGTGGGGGGTAAAAATGAGCCTAATGTGGGATTGATTTGAGTAATAAAAGGAAAGTAAACTAATTATATTAGGATACATTATATTTGCTAAAATATTGACATATTGACATTATCAATAATTACTTTATAGTGTAGATGTTTTTAATAATTATGTTAGGAATTATGATTAGTTTGCTAATTTTCACATATATTTTTTATCTTGATGTTTAACAAACACAAATCTCATAATGCTAAGAGTTAATTCCATCCCATCCTTAATCTTTTGTATGCAATATTTTCAAATAATAGGAGATTTTAGAGAATATGATAAAATAAAGGGAACAATATAGCAAACTATTAATTCAAAATAAATGTTATAGCTACAATTTCATTTAACTCCAATTTGCAGCAAACTTCTTGCCATTCGCCTCTCTCCCCTCTTTTGGAATCTTGATCACCACTCTAAGTGATCTCTCCCTCCCTCTCTTACTTTATACACACACAAATGTATAATTTGCGTTTGTGGTTTATAAAGCGAGAGAGACTGTATATACAAATACATATCTCTCCATCCAATACACTTATAATTATACAAATACAAATATTCCCCTGCCCAATTCTCTATCTTTCCATGCCCAGTTCTCTTTTGTCTTTCTCTCTCGCTTTATACAAACAAAAATTATACAAATAAAATGTATAATTTGCGTTTGTATAAAGCAAGAGAGATTTGATATACAAATACAAATGTTTTAACTCGATTCAATTGTATACGAATTCAAATTTTATGCAGATATATAAACACAATCATTGATACATATACATAGTAGTTACATATATACAATTATCTAACTGATCGCCTCTCTCATCTCTCTCCTAATCTCACTTGCCCTCTCTCGCTCGCCTCTCTCATCTCACTTGCCACTCTAGCTTAACTCACAGAACATATACATATCAGACACAATTTTCACATACACAACGCCCGACAAATCGCCGCGATTTTTATAAATCAGATGTTTCATAGCAAACATAATTTGGCTATGGAGCTCAAATAGCAAAACTGTAGCTATAGAGCGCTAATATGATTTTTATCTTTGCTATTCCTAAAATTTACTCTTAAATAAATTGTGTATTTAGGTAATTTTTCTAACAAATAATGCATTCGAATCACCATTTTATTATGGTATATTCTTTCTTACAGTAGTAATCATGATGTGTAGGTTAGGGAGCTGTAAAAATAATGGGTACTCAAAGTCGGGCTAGTTGGGTTATGATTTATGTTGCTCAAATTCTTTCAAAATGTTATCAAAACTTTTTAAAAAGTTATTTTTGAAAAGTAAGTGCAATATAAGTTATGACCTATTATTTACTCTATGTTTACTCATATGAACTTAGAATAGGATTTGATAATAACTCATTTATTAATTCATCCAATTTAATTCGCCCAAATTCAATCCTAATTTAAAGGGACCAGCAGAAGTGGTCAAGTGGATATTGATAAAAAAAAATATAATTAATGCGCACTAGGAGTAAGAGTGAATGTGGTCCTTGCTAATAATTACACCTATTGGTCGATTGAAATCATGAAAGTTCTCATTCATTGATTGCTTTAGTAATGTTGGTTCAGAACTATAGTGGTCCTTATAACATATATAGCTAGCTGCTACAAAATTAAGTAGCTGTGTGAGTCTCTGTCTCTTGTCACAATCAATATGCATGAGTAAGTTTTTTTCAAAACATGAGTGTTTTTACCAGAGAACTCTTGCATGGTGAAAATGATCGATTGATCGATTCATCATCATTTTCTTGTAGTATCACTATACTAGTCATTCATCTATAGGAACTCCAAGACAATGACATCCTTTTCTCCCACAGCTCGTGTGGCGGATGGACAAATATAATATTAAATCTAGCTAGCATTTTGTATTACCCAATATTGTACTAAAATTTTACTAGCGACTCAGAAATCAAAATTCTAGATCCGCCTTAACTAGCTAATTGTCCACACATTGTGTGAAAGTAGAAGGTGAAATCCAAATATTGCTTATCTGAAACAAGATAGACCAGCAGAACTAACATTTCAGTTACTTGTGTTTGGAGATGATCAAAATGGGCAACCACTCAAAAGGAGGAAGAAATTGAAGTAAGTTTGTTTGTGATTTTGTTAAAACTTAAAAAGGCCAAACAACATCTTGTGTCACATGATCCAAAGTTTCTTGAGCCTAATCTGATTAGTGGGGGGCCATGAAGAGGACATGCATCTTTATTGTTTGCTCTTTCATTCAATCAGAATAGGGGGCCACCTTAGCCAAACTTCAAGTCATGTACTGCTATTTGCTAAAAAAAAAAAGTAGCCTTTGCTTTATTTATTTGAAGACAAATTTTTATTTCCCAAACACTATATATGAAATTTGTACGATTGGCGTTAGTATTGATTATATTGGTCAACCACAAGCAGTGAGAATAGTAAATTAACAGAGAGAGAAAGACAAAGAAACCATTCGGAGGGGTCACTCCATTAATTCATGACATAGTATATCCTAATTACAGCATATATACTTGGGCACCATTTGGTTTTCAAAATTAACAAAGAAGTGTGTTATGAGGGATTCTTCGGGTCGAAAAAAACAATATTAGTACATCATTATCAAATCGACTACAATCATTTTTTTAATTCATAAAGGTATCCATCAGCTAGATCAGATAAGAATCATACTGATCAATGAATCCATAAGAAGCGATAACATTTGTTTATCATGTCCAGATAAAGTATGCAAATGCCATTTTTATATTTTGTATGTAACTCCTTAATTTCAACGATTCACATAACATGCTTATAAATACCCCAGATTCAAAGATATCTTGATACATTACATACATATTTAATTTAGTTAATTCCCTTACTTCTTATATCTGCTAAACGTTCTCTTTCCTTTCTTGAATTATGAGTTTAATTAGTAAAATTAAATGATAATGGAGGGAGAGCTAATTAAAATTTGGAGATGATAATTGATAATGAATGCACGGTGGAGTAGTAAGATCCTTTGATAATTATAGGAGACAAATTTGAAGTACGTAAATTTAAATCCTTAAAGATTTATGAATGAGAATTAATTATGTGGAGACAGGACTAACACAAAGAATTCAGATCTGAAGACTGAGGTGAGTTGTGTGTAAAGTACTAGCAGCTAAATGAGAGAGAGAGGCTCATAATAAGTATATTATATCTTCCAACCAAACATGTACAATAAATGTAGCAAGTTAAGTGTAGATGCCAATTGCATTTTATTACTCGAAAATGACATGTCCTCATATAGTCAGTAGATGGGGACACTCTTAGCATAAATAGACAAAATCTACTCCCAAGCATTTTGAGTTTTACTTGCTACTTCATACTTATGAGTCTGACATATCACCTTATTGTAAAGCCATTCAGAACTACTCTGCAAATATAAAAATAGAAAGACATCACAAGGAAAGGAAATTAGGTGAAAGGTGATTGTAACTGTGCATCTAATTGTATGTTTGAATTTTAAGAAAAGAAGTTGGATAAAATAGATAACATAACCAACTCACCAGAACAACGAGTTTTGCAGTGTCTACTTGTTTTCCTTACCAACATTATTTTTCTTTGGTTTTCCCACGTTCAAAGATAAAACGCTACTCTGACTCTGTATTGATTATTACGTATGAATTAAAACGATCTACTTTAATATATTACCTACTGTGGCAGTTGGATATGTATTGACGATGTTACTCACAGCAAGAAAATGTCTTCTAATAATAATACTCTAAAATAATAGAGATGGATTGTTGCTTTCTATCACCTTACATGGTTTTAAATATTAAATAATTGAGGAATAAATCTTTTGCATGAAAAAGTTTTCTAGCTACCTTATGATTGCATTCACATTACACATAATTAGTTCCCTCATTTGTCCCCATTGTAGGTCTGGATATATATATATGTGGGGATACTTTGATTGATATATTCCCTAGCTAGCTCTCCCACCCCACAAAGAAACAAAGCCTTCTTGGGACTAGTTGCCTAGCTAGTAGGACTTTTTATGTTAAAAAAAATAGATAAAAGAACAAAACAAAGAGATATATATAAAGAACAAAACAATGAGACTATTACTATTACTGTGTATGAATTTTGTACACTTTTATAAAGATTTCAAACCCAATAAATAAGGTAATTAGAACATATGAAAACACTGTCTCATTTTATTGTCCAAAACCAGCTTTCATGAGGTACAAGACACTATTATAAGTACAATGAAACAAAAAGCTGGTGGAAAAATTTAATAATGTACTACTACTACTATACAATTACAGTAAAAATAAATATCTCATAGCGCGTGCTCGCTCAATGCTAACACAAAGCTAATTTATGGAATTTCTTATAACAAAAAGCAAGGCATAAATTATGATGATGAGCTCAAGCAAATTCAGTTTTAATTAATTACTATGGGAAAATACGTATTAATTAACCAAAGAAATGAGTATTCTCTGGTAAATTTCCTGCATGTCGTAACCCTAAGGTGAGTGACACGTCACCAGCTGTGGTCCCAAACCTTATCATGGTGGACCCCATATGATCATGTGTGGTGGTTCCGTCGTTACCGGAGAAGTTGCCGCGACGGCAAGCGTCGGGATCATGAATGTTGGTCGGAAAAGTAGCTTGGTTTTCCGAGAAGGAATTGATTGCTACAAGTGAAGGGTCACTATCAGTGGCATTGATTTGGGATCTTTTGCTTGAGGTAACAGTTATGGGAGTGGCAGCTGTTCCTGTCTCTGCAGCAGCTAGAGCTGTCGTAGTTGTAGGGGCAGTTGTTGTTGTTGTCGTCGTCATATTAGTAGATGAAGAGTTAGTCAGCAGGCTATTAGGCGTTGGTGTTTGTGCAATTATATTATTGCCACTGTTTTGGCTTTGGCTCTTCTCATCTCCATCTTCATCTTTGGCTTCTTGTTGATACATATCTTCTACCATGGGTTTCCACAACCGAACCCTCGCATTAATGAACCAATTTGATACCTGAAATAATTACCACATTCATATACACAACATTAATTAACTTTTATTATTAAAACTCTCATTTTTTATAATAAGAGATTAACTTTCATGTACTATCTTCCTTCTGTTTTAATTTAGTTGTTTGTTCTCAACTTATACAGACTTGAAAGAAAATCAGTCTTTTGAATCTTATAGTTTTAAATTATACATGATGTATCAAAATGTCCTTTAATCTTGTGTGCTTAGACATATCATATGAAAAATAAAAATTGTTTAGAAAAGGAAAGAAATATTTTTTGAACGAGTACCTTGGAAATCAGAAAAATACCATATAAATTGAGACAGTGATTTAATTCTTGTTAAATAGGATTCAACTAAACTAAAATACACAACATAGAGTAAGAGTAGAATTTTAAAAAAAATATCTGGAGGGGAATGAAATGATAGATGATGTGAAAGGGAGTTAAGAATAGAAGTGTAGAAGCGTTCAAAAGAGTAAATATATACTACCCCACAAGTGTATATAATATTTCATCTTTCAGTGAATAAGATCCAATCATGTCACTAAATTGAGAACATGTATGACCAACATTACATTTTTCAGTTTCTTGAAATAAAGTTTTGTCTTAAAGAGGAAGAAAACCCCCATGACATTTCAACCTATGACATTTTAATTAATAGGGATCGACAAGTGTGGCTAGGCTCAACATTCACCAGACAAAAGAGGGAATGGAGGGAGTATGGACAAACAGAGCTGTAAACTTTAATGGGTCGTGGAAAAATGTATACTTTGCCTCTGCACTTACTATTCCTTAAGATTTTCTTTCACAAACCTAGAATTTATTTCTTTGTAGAAATAATATAAACAGAAAAAAAAAGTTCATTCTCTGCCCTTAGGGGAAGAAAAAGAAAGTCATGTACCACACAAATTACTTCTTTTATTTTTAATATTTTTTTATTGGTAATAATAAATTCAATATCTCTTTAGCTAAATTAACTCTACATTTTCTTGAAACTAAAAAAAAATACTACTCTCAAGATTGCATTATATTTTTATTTTTCGAATACTCAATTCGCAACGACTCATATATGTATCTCTTCAAACTATAGAAATGAAAAGTTAAAGTAAAACTACTTGTTTAATTTCATAGGGGAAAAAAAGTGTAGCATATGCATAATGTGAATAAGAAAGCTTGAAAGAGAAAGAACAGAGAATTCAGAATAGAAATAAAGCGAACCTGATTTCTGGAGAGACCAGTCTGTCTTGCCAACAGATGTTTATCAGCATCACTTGGATACCTGAGAAAAACCAACCACACAAACACAAACCCAAAAAGATAAAATCATATTCCTTACCAAAACTGTATAAAGAGATGACTAACTTTCTTTATCACTAGATCTGAATTAACATTATTTTTTCTCTCTGCATGGGCGTGACAATCCAAGAACCAACAGCAGCAATTACAGTACCTCTCTGCCACTATTCACACAAGCAAACCCAAAAAAAGAAACTGCATGCACTCATCTTTTTTCATAACATATACTCACTCTACTACATAAATTTTATTTTATTTTACCATTTCTTTGTGCTGTACTTTCTCCCATGTGGTTGTTCTTGTTTTCTCTTAATAGTCAAACTACTTAAGTTTTCACCTAACATTTTATAAGTACATATTTCATCATACTGGCATGAAAAAAATGATAATCTATGGTAATACTTTTCATATAATTAATTAATATCTAAGTTTTAAAAATTCAAAATATTACGTTAATCTAAATCAAGATTAGTCAAATTGATTATCAGAAAGAAGGAGCAGCTCGCAAGTTGCTTTTATCATCATTATTGTTACTATGCAATGTCAGCATAATGAATAGGTTGGTTTTCTTTTCGTTATTGTTCAAATTCATGCCAATGTCAGCAGTAGTAGGGCATTGGATCCAGGAGAAAAGAGTAAAAGAAAAATAAAGTAAAGAACGTAAATTATACTTTATACATCAAAGATCACTGAATTGAGATTCCTTTAAACTCAGAGACACTGCAAGGGAAAAAAAAAAAGAAAAAGGAAAAGCTAAAAAAGAGATGTTGGAAATGTGTCTTAGACTAATAAAAAAAGTTGATTGATGTGTTTGAAGCTTCATTTTGTCTCTTCATAATTCCATAATAATGGGGCTTTAGACTTTTGTTTATACAGTTAAAAAAATAAAAAAGATTCAGATTCTATCGGTATTAGGAGTTGAGACTTCTTGTGAATGAAAAAGGTTAAGACTTTAGAACAGTCAATAGAAGAATGTACGGGTTTAACTTATATATATACATTAATAATTTAAAAGATCCTCCTATTACCATGTAATTACCTATAAAAGTGAATTATTAACTTGAAGATTAGGAAAAACAATAAAGAAAATTGCTTGCTATTACATATAAAATACATATACTCCCTGCCATAATTTATGTGACATTTCTTCTCCAAAATCAATTTAACTCAACTTTGAAGCTGAATTAGATTAAATTAATTTTGCATTTAAAAATTAAAACTAAAATATTGAAAAAACCCATAAATCATAATTTTTTTATTTAATGATAAAATAAATTAAAATTAAAATTTCCTTTAGCGTATCAATGATATTTAACTTGTTATAGCAGATATTTTGTCTCATTTTCCGTAGTTATATATTAAATAACTAATTATATAAAAAAAATGTATAACTTATAAATATACACTAATAATTTTAAAGATCCTCCTATTAACCTATAAAAGTGAAGTAGTAACTTGAAGATTAAGAAAACCAATAAAGAAAATTGCTTGCTATAACATACGGAGTATAAAATACATTGACAGTGAAAGACTTAACTTTAACCCTTTGACACAATTTACGTGACACTTTTTTTTGAGAATCAATTTAACTCAATTTTGAAGCTGAATTAGATTAAATTAATTTTATATTTAAAAATTAAAATTAAAATATTAAAAAAGACCATAAATTTAAAATTTTAATTTATTTTATGATATTTAACTTGTTATTGCATATATTTTATCTCATTTTCCGTAGTTATAATATAAAAAAATGTATATAGTTTAATGTCATAAATGCAAAACATAGATAGATAGATAGATATACGTACGGGTGTAGAAAATGCTCAAAAAGCCAAGCTCTTAAAATGTTGACAGAACGTTCAGGTAAGCCTCTTTGTGGTCTCCAAGCTTCTTGTTCCATCATTCCGATTTGGTGAAACGCCCTTTGTTGCCTCAAACTTTGTTCAAGCATCTTAAGCCTCGGAGTTTCTCCTTTAGTCAATCCCGAAGTTCCTGCATCTTTCTCTCCTAATAACTCACAACTCTGCTTCAATTGTGTTCCTATTGCATCCTTTAAGCACCTGAAATGTCTCGACATTGCCTTCTGTGCAAGTGCTGTGTAGGGAACTGCTGCGCCGAAACCCATCACTAAATCAAACGAATTTACAACCATCTGCATTTGTTCACAGTAATGATTGTACCTCCTATCTACCTGCTTATAACATAATTTACTGTTAGTACCATTGAAATGATTATTGATGTCAAGTAAAAATAAATGTTACTGTAGTAGGTAGTATTTGAATAAACAAGTGTAAGTAAAGATTAAGATTAAGGTCAAACATTAACCAAACATGATTGACATTAACGGGATTTGTTTGCAATATTAGTCCAATGGTAGCTAGCTAGCTTACTTGTTAATATAATTATCATGACAATAATTGAATTACATATCTCTGTCTACTCGTCGGAAATATAAAACCGTCGAATTACTCTTTATTTATTCTAAAAATACGGATTTCTTAATTAGAATGTAATCAAACACAACAAACAAAATCTATGGAAATGACGAAATCTAATCCCCTAGCCGGCCTTTTCTAGCTGGTCCTAGTTTAATATAATATTAATTCCACAAAAAATGCCGTAACTTTCTGTAAGATTTTTTTGTTTTGTTTAATTAACAGATTAATTAAACAAACGACAATGATTGGCAATTGACCCCGTAAGATAGAGAGATAAGAGAGAGATTAGGATACATGCCTCATCAAGCATAGATAAAAGTTTGACCTTCCTTCTCTGATGCTCAATTCTATCAGCAGCGGACAAAGTAGGAACATCTTTTGAAGAAGGTTCATTGTTAGCGCCACCACTAGGGTTAGTATTAGGGTTATTGGCTGCTGCTTTGTTGTTATTCTTCTTCAATTTACCTCTTCCAACACTGCAGAATTCTTCCAGTAGTTCTTGGGCAGCTTTCGCGTATTTGGAATTCCTCAAGACATTGACCACCCCTAATGATGACCCATACCCAACATGGACTTGATGAATGTTTGGGCTTACTCCTGATCCACCCATATTCAAATTCTTGTATCGATATTGTCCGGAAGTACTAGATCCTCCTTGATTGAAGAACAACATTCCTCCAGCTTCTCCGCTCATTTGTAATTCCTCCGCCTTGTGCTGTAACGAAGAAGACAAGGATAGAGATAGGCCTTGACTTTCTACGACGTTTACTCCTCCGATTTCATTCTGGGCATTGAGATGATGGGTGGCTGTGGCAGCACTTGCTCCGCCATTCCCCCATGTCATGAATTGACCGAAAGATCCTTCGGCCGGATTGGGAAACCCTTGAAGTGTTGAAGTAGATGATGGGTTTGGTAACAACATGTGAAGCGTAGAAGAAGTTGAATTAGGAGGAGATGGAGAAGGTGACCTTGGTTGTGGATTCATTAGAAAAAGTTGCATGGACTCCGCCGCATTAGGAGTATGATTTTTTGCATATCCCAGTTGTTGACTACTTGCACCTCCACCCACTACCATACCTTGTCGGTGGTTCCCGAACCACTCGTTCCCCATGGGAATCTGCTGCGGCCGTGGATTCGGCTGTCTAAAATTCGGATTGAATTGAGTTTCTAATAATTCTGCTGCGTTGGTTCCAGGAGGGAAATTAAACATCTCAGATAACATTCCAGCGGTCTCATAAACTGTTGGTAGGCCACTTGTTTCTTCTTCAAACGGTTGGGGTAGTTCGAATCCTTGCACTCGCAATTTATCTCGACGGATCTGTTGAGCAGCCATGTGTTGCTGCTGCTGTTGTTGTTGCTGGTGCTGTTGTTCGGCTTGTGATCTCTCGAACCCATTAGGGAAACTGAAGAGACTGTGGTGATGATAATCTTGGGACATAGAATTGAGATTTTCTGCGACTTGATGAATTACTTGATATTTGTGACAAGGTCGATGTGTAATTGGTTGTGTTGCTATTCCCATGGCAGCGTTGTCTTCTTCTTCATCATCTCTTTTCTTCTCATATATCTACTGTGGATCGGGCATGAAATAGTTAAAATTGGTTTATAATCATTAAAATAATTCAAAAAATACATCATGGGATACAATTATTGTCAGGAGATTGAAAAAGATAATAAGTGTGACAAAGAGTAAGAGGTGAGGAAGGGAGAGAAATAGAATAGACTCTTTCTTATTTATTAAAAAAAAGGGAAAAACAAAGAGAAGTCATCAGCTTTATTCATGTAGGCACAAACCTCACAAGAGTTTTTTGCAGGTCGGAAAAAGGATGCAAAGGGTTTCTCAGATATCGTTTTCTCTTCGTGGGATTTGAAAGGCAAAGCTGTTGTGAGTGTCTCTGTCTATTTCTCTGCTGTCTGCTGTCGTTTCTCTATCTCTCTTCTTTTTTATTTCTCTTTTGCAGTGAGTGCTCTATGTGGTATATCTCTTCAATCGCCAAGCTAAGCTTCCAACAAATATTTTTTAAATAAGAAGATGAACTTTGACATATGTATTCTGGTTTTCTTTGTATTGTGTTTGTCTCTCTCTGTGTGTGAGAGAGACATAATTAAGGGAAGAAAAATAGAGAAGAGGTCGCTGTTCTCTTTTTTCATTCAACTAATTTTTATATTCCATTAAGTGTGTACCAGTACTAGTTTCCTATTTAATTTCCTTGCTTGACAAATAAACTTAAAACTAACTCAACCAAAATATAAAATACTACCTGAATTATTTAGTCATTTTTTAAATTGACTCATATAACCTCCTAGCTAGTGTTAGCCAAGATGTTGATGGGATGGGTGACTATAATATATGCTCACCAAACTTTGAGGAATAAATTTAAAGAAAATAGTAAGAAATAATTAAACAGTGTAAAAAATATATTTTACAGTACCGTAAACGGAAGGTTTCTCATAGTTTACTTGTCATTTTTGCAAGTTATCAATCTACCATACCAATTTTATTTAACATAAGAAATTGTATTAACTATTTTTGCAGAAAAGATAAACTTAAATTGTGTGCTTTCTTTCATTTTCTTTTATCATTCACTATTTGATATCTATAATGGAGTCCGACTCTCATTTGGGAAAAGCACTCCCTAAATAAGGAATTTTCCATATCCAAACTTTCTTTCATTTTGTTTCCTAATGATTGAAACATAACGTTCGTGAGGAGTTTAATGATTCATCAAGGATTAAACTCTTACAATTTAAGTAAGTGAACTTTAATTTGCTGAAGGTACAATTTTCTCTTAAAAGTTTGAAATTAAGGTAGGCTAAATAGACATTTCAAAGTCATTTTATTAAACGTTAATCTATCATTATCACAACTTTTCTCAATTTTCAGGGAACCTACGGTTGTAATTGTCATGGAAACCAAATGCTATATTTTGAATTTATTATAAAAGAATAAGGTGAGCAATGACTCATCCCAATGACATTTTCTTATTGCAGTAAAAGAAATTTTAAAAAATTATTCATATTTTATTTCAGTTTAGATGACAATTATGCCCTTATAACATTGCCTGCATGACAGTAGTGGTATACTGGTATTGTTGATAGGGTCATGCCAGTCACTTTCTAGACTACTAGCTATTTAATTGCTTTCTTTTCTTTTTTCCTCCCTTTTATAATTTATCTCCTCTCCAATAAACTATATATGGAACACCCCAAATTCAAAAAGAGAAGATAATTCATTTATTTAATAATAATAATAATTATTATTATTATTATTATTATTATTATTTTCTAATATGCTGATGACAGAAACAAAAAAGATGGCTTATAAGTTAATTTATTGCTACTTGTTATAAAAAAAAAAATTGACATTACTACTCCGTCCCATATAAATTGTTATTTTCCTTCCACACGCCCATTTAAAAACCAATAGTTAAATTATTCTCAACTCTTTCGATGTAATCAATATTAATTTAATTGAAATGAAAAAAACAACTTCTTCTATCGATCTTATTGTTATAAATTGATAAATATTTTGAGATAATAAAATATTTTAAATAATGTTACAATTAATATGAAACAGCGAATAGGAATTACTATGATAAAAGTAGTACTTCAAGTAACTTGATATTATGGATTAGACATATAATAATAATAATGGATTGCGAGTATAAGAAAAATAGAATAATTAAATAGGAAGAAAATTAGAGAAACGTTAAGGAATTAAAGGTAACACGTGTTCGAGGGGTTTTGTGTATAAATGGTGTGGAGAGGTGAAAGGCACTGATAACTGACTCATGTTTGGCACTGAGGAAGATTTGTACAACTATCACTCTATATACATACATGTCTATCTATGATTTAGTCACTTTCTTCATTTCTCCCAAAGTTTTTTTTTTTTTAAAAAAATAATATTATTGGCTTACTCTTCTCTGGATATATATTGTATTTTAATCTTTGATGGTAACCTACGCATATAGTACATGATTTCCCTTTCAAGGGTACGTACCTAGCTATACAATAATCTGCACGTTGCACCTCCCTAATATGCATATATAAGGGGTAAAATCAAACTCAACTTATCCAATTCGTTTAAGTTTGAACATGTTATTAATTCACCAATTTCATTAGCTCATGAGCCTATTATTTTATGACTAATTAATGCATGCATTTTATTTATCAAAATTATACAAAGTAGTAGTAAGTACTCATTATTTTATTTTGTCAACTAATTAACGTGAGACATTTTAACAGTTCACTTTGAACCGTAGATGATGCAAGCGAAAAGAAGCTATGTTGATAGCATAAAAAATGAAAACTTCAAAGATGACAAAGTTAATATAAATATCGAACATCGAGTTAAGAATGTAAAAGAAAAAAATCAGGGAAAGAGGTGAAACTTAGGAAGATGAATAGGAGGATTGATGGTAGACAGACTAACTTTCAGCTGCCTTTGGTGAACTTTAGGGTGATGTCACGTGAATCTCACACTTCACACGCTTCAACTTAATTGATAGGACCACCTCAACTTTAACCATTCAAAATCCAATAACTATCACTTATCTCATCCACACGTGCCACCTTCCAATTAATATATTTGAATGAAACCCAAATGGCTAAATATATTAATGAATCATGAAAATAATAATTTAAAATTTTGAAGGAAAAGTAATGAAAAATGTTGTACTACCAAATTTCAAACATTACCAACTGAGGAGTATAATTTTGGATAGGCTGTTATTTGGATAAGACCAAGTTTTACTGATCTATATAAAAACAATTAAGCGCCTTAATTAGTCTTCTTTTTGTAATTGAGTGTACCGGTATTCACATGTTAAAGTTGAGGACTTTATGGATTTAAGAAGCATCACATATTTATTATTTTATGTGGGCATGCAAAAAGCTAAAGAGGGTTTATATGTCGGTTGGTTTTATTAAATTAGCTTATTTATGAAAAAATAGTAGGTCTAACGGACCCTTAAATTCAATTTAATACGACCTAAATTATTTGCAGATGACGGACTAGCATAATCAGTTAATTGTCATTTACATGGTCATAAAGGCTTGATAAAAAGTTTGCACTGAATCATTCAGATTCTTTTGATATATATTGTTAACTTCATTTTTGTAAAAGAAATTATATCTTTTTTTTTCTCTATCTTAGTTGGTGACTCAAACCTACAACTGGAATATTAGAGGAAGAAACAGAGTGTTTAACTGTTTATCATTGAAGCAACACCTTTTATATCTGACTTAAACGCTTTCATTTCTTTATTATTGAAATTTGTTTATATATACGCTAATCAATTTAAAAAGAGTTCAAGGTATACGTAGATACACTGTTAATTTTTAGATAAGAAAGATTAAGTAGCTATGATATGTAAATATATCCTGATGTTTTAGGAAACTAAAACAATTATGTTTTTCTGTACAATAATTGACGATAGTGGAGTTTGGAAGCTATAATTATCATTGACAAGCGCTTTGCAACTTCCTTTCTCGTGGCTTCCTTTTCCATCATATATTTATTCATATATGATGTTTAAGTGTCTAATTCTTTGGTTGATCCATGGTATCATAGTAACTTAATTCTCAATGTCAAAATATCTTTGTGCTTAAAACTTTATATTTTCTATCCCGATTATATTTACAAAATCAAAAGATGTATTTATAATCGTGCAAAGTGGAGACAAATTAAAGTGATTGTATAAAGCTAAACAATGGGTAAGGAATGAAAAGAAAGAAGATGAAAGTGAGTTTTTCGTACGAGGAAGCGTCAACTCCATTTCCTATAACTGTCTCTTTGCCTAATGGAGAAATGATAAAAGAGAATGATGCAAAGCAACAGAATCAAAAAAGGACCATAATTCATCACAACTCTCCCACTCAATTACCCCCCCCCCCCCACCCCACATCACAACGCTTCGTTATAATTGTAAAAAATATTTACACGATCCGATCACTTATTTTACCTAAATTCTAAATATGTAGACAAAGGGTTGAAAATGGGAGATTTTTTTTTTTTCCTTTTGGCATCACTGAAATCCTCCTTTACCTTTTAGTGATGCTCTTTCTTTTCATTCCCCCTTTTGAGAATATAATTATACGAAAACTTTATTATTAGTAGCAGTGACCACAATTCCACTGGAGGAAAGCTTCCTTGATAATTTTAAGTGGACTTATTATTAAAAGTCACCTTCATGATATTGACATTGTGGGTTCAACTTCCCCTTTCTATCTTCAAAACCTAAACAATATTAAAAGCAACAAAATTTTGTAAATCTTTGAATTTATGTTACACTATATCTTTTTTTTTTTTCTGTGGCATTGAGTATTTTGATGCCATTGACTGATCGGAGCCTTTTGATAGATCAAAACTTGACCAACTTTTGTTGAGGTAGCATGTCTCATTAAATATACATTGCGGTCCATAATTTTATGACTTTAATTTACTCCTTTTTCTTTTGAGTAGGAGACGTTGTAATCGAAAGATGAATTTTGGACCTGAAAATTGAAATCGTTTGTGGATCAACACTTTTGTTTACATAACTTTGTTTAAGTGCTTGATGTGAAATTCATGTAAGTGACCTCTCAAAATTAAAACTGATATATATCGGACATCATATGAAAAATTAAACCACTCTATTTTAGATATATATATCTTATGAAACTTAAAGAAGGTTTCATCAAATAGTACCTTTTTTATAAGTTTTGAATAATCATGATAATTTAGTTTTATTTCCATTTACAAACAAGAACAGAGACTGAAAAATGAAGGGAGATTCTTGAGTGAAAGTGACTGTGAGTTGCATATACCTAGGATGATAAGATCAATATTGTCATGTCACTAGCAATAAAAATGTTTTTGTCGTAGCTCTGAATTTTATCTTGAGTGTGAATGGTACTCTTAAGAAATCACCTCACTTTCCCCAAAGGTAACTTTAGACCTTTACAAATTCAAGAACCATACAATTATAGTATATGGCACCTAGCAAATAGTAACGACGTCCATTTTTAAAACTGTTTATCTGTATGGATTTGAAAATTGTACAATCAAGTGCTGATTTTTAAATAAATTCAAAAAATATTTCGATAAAAAGGTGGAAAATTTGGACAGCCAAACGTGCCCTTAATTTCCTAGAAGCTAAATCTTTGAAAATGAATAGTCACAAAAACAAATAAGTGAATATAAAAATAAGATCACATGAAAAACGAAATTCTAATTTTTTTAATCTTCTTATTAATTAAGAGAAAGAAAAAGAAGTACAGTACACAAATATATTAATTAAAGAACATAACCTTTTACCTAATGATGTAAAACAACCTAACTAACAAAATTTCCAATTGGGATCTCTGTTGATTCTATAATATGTATGCTCTTCTAAGCAACCTAGAGAGAGAAACCAATTAAATCTATAAATTGCATATGATCAGTAATATATTTTACTTAAACTCAAAGGTTATTATGACAACAGCCTCACCAAACATATATTTAGATAGGTGTTTTTATTTATTCAGCTTCTTCTTCTATTGGTCCAAAAAGTTGAAATCTATCCCTCTTTTGACAACTTTGTAATATGAGGAAAATCATTACAATTACGTCACACATAAATATATGTTGCTTAGAGTATTTCAAAGGTGCCATTCATGTCGTATATATATAACCAGTACATAACCAATCACCTTTGGCAGCCCCAAAAAGTAGACAAGTTTTACATTTTTATATGTTAGTAATAATGTTGGACCAAGTAAAACGTCTAAGAATTACCAATTAAAAAATTGCAACTTGGGTACCACTATGTCTTCCTAAGCTTCATTAATTTGCCAGTCAATGAAAAAAAAAGAGAATAAATTAAATTAGTGGTATTTTTTTGTAACTTTCTATTATCAATCTTAAGCAGTAGATTTGTCTTTACAAATGTAGCATTTTTTCTTTTTTAGAGATTGGTGAGAGGGGGATGATATTGAAAATTAAAAAGGGACAGAAAAGTAGGAAAGAGTGATATATCAGTAATAATTGGACAGTTAAAATTAGGAAAAAGCAAGGGGTATAATACTGTAAGGACATGTTTGGTACGAGAGATAATTAGTCTCAAAAAATTAATTTTATGAGTTTATTTATTAATTTATAATAGAATAAGTTATCTAAAAAATATACCGTTACAATCTTGCAATAACTTGAGATTACTCATTTCCAATCGATCGAACCCTAAGAGAAGATAAAAGAGGGAGTAGCTAGCTAGGGTCTTTCTCAATATATGAGTCACTTTCTCATCTGATGATTACATTTAATAAAGGACAAACATTCTCATGGTATGCCTCCCTCTGTCTTCTCCATTAAATTAATTTTTCACCTTTTTAATTCCTTTGCTCCCACCCTAGTCTTACTTTTCATTGCTAGTTACTACTACTATATATATTCACCTCAGAAAATTAATGAGGTAGATAAAATGAAAGAGAGGAAAACAATGAAGTAAAAATAGGAGTTATGGACCCCATTATGGAAAAGGACATGAAATTATTGAAAGTTGGAAAAAGCCAAAGGAAAAAAAAGGAAGAGTGGGAGTGACAGATTCACTTCTTTTTTCCATTGCTTTTCTTAACTTTTCCTTTTCAATTTCCAAATTTCACACCATTAATGAACGCGAAAAAATAATTGAAATTCCTTCACTCTTAATCAAATATCTCAATTTTAATTTTATAATTAAAAATATAATATGTTTCTCCATTAATAAATGTAATGTAATATCATGTTCGAAATTAATTAAATCAGTAAATTTTGAATATTACTTCCTGCTTTAATTACTTGTCCACTTTTGAATTGATATACCTATTAAAAAAAATAATGATTGATATAACGAATTTACCATTTTACCCCTATTAAAATTTTCAAGAAATTCTATCTTTTTCAACGTAAAAAGCAACAGTTAAAAAGAAAAATTGGAGAGGAGAGGAGGAGTATTACGAATAGGTATGAGAAAAGATTTGGGAAATGTCGTATTGGGGGCCTATAATACAGGCGGGTATCCAACAACATGTAAATGGTGGTCCTGAAGGGGGTCCACGTGGCCAGGCCGGCAGAGTGGTGGGCCCAGCCACGTGGGAGATGTGGTCCAAGTGGGACATGAGTTGTCAACTATTTGACACGTATACTGTAGAAAACGTGACAGACTGTTGGCCTCGGAAGGTTGAGTATGGGGGTTGCCATATATTAGCGGGCACACACTGAAACAACACCTAACACCCATTTTTCTACAATCTTAGAATTTAATTTTTAACATCTATCATATACAATTTTTCTATTACGTTAGCATATATATGCATCATTTTCTTCAAACTTGATAAGATTATACTAAATATATTATCGTAAATTATCATCTTCGATTGTATACATCATCACAAAAGTGAAAAGTATGAAACAACACCTAACAATCATATTCTTTTGCAATGAGATATGGCAGCCTCAGAACAGGAGCTATGAACTCCACTAGAACCATCATTCTCAGGAAATTTGGTGCATAGGAATAAACAACTCACGATTTTCATGGAAAATTTACTTGACATAGGGGTGAAAAAATTAATCTATAAAAACATGGCCTACTCAATCAGTTTAAATTTATTAACCCGGTTCATTTTGATTTGTCTAAAATTATGCTAATATGAAAATTGAGTTAATTTGAGCTAAATATAAAGTTAAATTTTGTAAATAGTCATAAAAATAAATTTAATTAGACTCCATAATTATAATTTGCTAATTACAATTCACAATGAGAAGGTGAGAGAGGCAGAAGATATTTGTTGTTTCATACTTTTCTATCGAAGCTCCATATAATATTTGGTATGTATCGTACCTGTCCACCCAAGCTCTAAATATGAACCATCGAGAGGCGGAAGACCCGATATTTTGTTGACCGTTAGAAGAGAATCTATAGGCTTGCAGACGTAGTCCGGCCCAACAAAGGATTGCCGAAATACTGCTGATGGGCCATATAATAAAGTGCAACTATACACATCTCGGATCATTTGCACTTCTGTGTTGTTTTTTTATTTATGTATCTCGTAATAAATAACTTTTTTTTATTGAGCACAAATTTATATTTTGATATTATGATATTTCAATAATTATATATGAACATGATTTCAATTTCTAAAGAATTTATGCTACGTTAAGTTAAAGATTAACCAATTTGAAGGATAAACGTGCAATTTTATGGTAAACATGCAATGGAAAATATCACTATCATTAAGTAGATGCCTTCCTTTGGTTTTACCTGCCAAACATTCCTTCAATAGCTCGTGAAATATGATAACTCATAAGCATTGATAACAATCCAACAAAATATTCAACTATAACATAATCCTTGTAGTCCCACAGGTAGAGTATGAAGAGGGTAAGATATACGCAGACCTTACATACCAAAAACAAGCTCGTAAATAGAAAGACAAACAATGGCGTGGCCAAGGTAAGAGCTAACAAGAACTCACATGAATTAAAACAAGGGAAAAGGGACGAATTTACCCCCGAACTTTAATAAATGGTACGCCTATACCCTCCGTTATACTTTGCGTTCACATAAGTCCCTGCCGTCCAATTATCGATACACACATGCCCCTCTCACTAACGGCCTCCTCATTTTGGACACGTGTCTTAATCCTAATCAATTACCCGTTTGACCATTCTTTTTAATCCATATACTAAAAACCAGCCCCATAAACCCAATTGAGCTAATTTTACTTAAGAAAATTCCACCATTAACTTCTTCTTTTTTATCATTAGCTCCATTTTTAATCTCTCTTGAACTTCTTCCTCTTCAAAATTGAGCTAATTTTTCATGTATTTAAAGATCCCCTTTTAAGCAGTAGAAGGAAGCTAATCAACAATATCAATGTCGAAAATAATAGAAATTCCACCTGGGTTTACAAAAACTTTGTGCAAAAGAATCAGTGTTGATGATAGTTACATGCAAGATGATAAGAGGAAAGTTGGGTCTGTTAATGAATTTTCTGGTAAAAGGTGTAGTTTAAGAGAAAGAGTTTCCCCAAATCTCTATATTCCTCTCCAGTTCCAGCCCCGTCCACGTACTCGGAAACAGAGATCAGATGGTGAGCTAGCTAGCTACCTACTTTTGCTTTTATAATTTTCTATCTAACTTCATGAACAACATTCCCTATTTGGGGGTTTCTTCTATGGCATCCGTATTAGGGTCTCTGTAGTTGCATTTTGTTGTTCATGAGGAGCATTCTAATTTGATTCAAAATAATGGAGAGGTTGGCAGCAAAAGAGGTTGGGTGGGTATTGGGTTTATGGGGCGGGTTTTTAGTATATGGGTTAAAAAGAATGGTCAAACGGGTAATTGATTAGGATTAAAACACGTGTCCAAAATGAGGGGGCCGTTAGTTAGAAGGGCATGTGTGTACCGATAATTGGACGGCAGGGGATTATGTGGATGCAAAGTATAATGGAGGACATAGGCATACCATTTATTAAAATTTGGGGGTAAATTAGTCCCTTTTCCCTTAAAACAAAGTGAATTCTATTGGACCCTGTATGACTGGGGCCATGGAAAATCCAAAGCACATTACTAAGCATAAATTTCGAACATGGCCTGAATCAACTATGCGGGCTTGATCAACCGGCCCAATAAGCACAAGTGTTTCACAAAATTTCAATGTTATAACTTTCAACTTTTATTTTTTGAGATAACAGAAATTCTAACATACTGTAACTATAATTATCACGTTGTTGCATATGAAACCTTTTCTTGGATGGTAAAAATGTTTTTGTAATGTTTATTGCATAAAACCATTTTTTTCTCTTGTTTTATTGAGAAATTTTCATAAATAGCGAAGAGATGACACTCAATAACCCTCCTTAGCTACAATTTACCTAATTACATTTCATAGTTATAGATCCATTTGTGCTATGCTAATTTTTGTTTGTATATTTCATTTTTTTTATAAATTGTACAAATTGGATTTATAATATTTGCTAATTCGCGTAATTTTCCTTTTATGTATACCTAAAATGTCTATTATGTTTCTACGGAGAAGGAAGCTACATAGAAAAATAAATTCACAAATAACGTCCATGAATATTTGCATAAAAAAATGTTGGGTATTAAAAGGTGTGAATGGAAAATGAAGAGTTGCGACTTTTATGAAGAGTTGTGACCTTTATGAAAAGTTGCGATTTTTATGAAGAGTTGCGACTTTTATGAAAAGCTATGACTTTTATGAAAAGTTGTAACTTTTATGAAAAGTTGTGACCTTTCCGAAAGATTGTGACTTTTCCAAAGGTTTGTGACCTTTCCGGTAAGGCACAATAAGAACCTTTTTCACACTACCCTTTATTTTCTATAAATTGAGGGATTTCCTCTCATTTTAGGAACTAATTTTTCTGGACTTATTGTACTACTACTAAATCTAGTATTCAAAGTGTACTTTACTGCCGTTGAGTGGTTCGTTGACACCGTGGTTTTAGGTACCGATGCACCGGTGAGTAAGATCGTTCTATCCTGGGAGGATATATTCCATTAACCTCGGGTACTTGAGGGGAACACTTTCCTTAAGGGGACACTGTGCATTCAGTGGGCTCGGTTTTCTTTCTTTGAGAAAAATATTTTTATATTATTTCTAATCTGATTCTCTTTTCTCTGGTAGTCTTAATTTTCTAGTTTTGAAAATACTCTTTAAACTTTGTTGTTTCTTACCAAGTTTTTCAAAGTTTTGTTCTAAGTATCTTAGGAATATAAGATGAATAACAAAAACAACCAATATGATTATTTTCCTATTTCTAAATGATTAATGGCCAGATGTACACCAATTTCCAAGTTGTGATGAACGTATGATAAACTTAGTTAGAGAAGATAGTGTTTTAAGAGAATGGTTATTTAAATTAATTTTCCTTATTATACTATAATTTTCCCTTTACACTTACCAACAACTCATTATTATTTTTACTAAATTAGTGCGGAAATCATATCTCTAGAGTTGTAGAATTAATGTGTCTTAATCATCCATTTCATATTATTCAAGCTAACATTTTTTTTTCTTTTTCAAATTGTATATCAAGTATAAAAATTCATTAGCAAGGAGTCACCATCAGCAAAAGCCCCTTATCTCATGCTAACAGAATATGATTGATCATGTATTATAGTAAACAACAAAGTTTGAAAAATATTTGTGGTTGTTAGGCTCACCAAAATTAATGGTTCTAAAGAAAGTGCATTATTTAGCGTTAGGTATCGATGTGTAGGTAATGAAAAGGACTCCTCTTTTTTTTTGTAACATAATGAGTTACGTACGTACATATTAAGGAACAATTAATTAAGTTATTTAGATCAATATTATAGCAACACATATGGTTGTGCTTATTTTATTTGGATTCGTTAATTGAGTATCATCTTTGACCTTTAGGAAACTTGGTTTGCTTTCCTATTACTTTCTTTTTCCTTTTGGCCAACTACTTCCTCTTTAGAAGTCAGGCATTTCCACCTATACAATCATATATCTTTTTGACTTGTTTTTTAAGGACATAATAACTTGATAACTTTGTATAATCAAACAACTTCAGATTAGTGAATAAGTTAGAGATTTAGAATATTTTTTTCTCTCTCAACTATTTTCCCTATACTACGCTCACTTTTATTATGCATTGTACCCTATAATATTTTTTTCACATATTTCTAATATATAATATAATATAATATTTCTCATATCACAACTCATGAAAGAAATTTCTCTCTATATAGGTATAGGAATCCTTCCATAGAGTGAATTAGGGAATAGAGTGAGATATTATGTGAGGTAAAACATGTGATAGTGATTACGATATTCAAGTCTTAATGTGGTAATTAGTGGTATATCATGGCATGAGATATACCACCACTTTTCTTGTCAATTTATGTCCACTTATAACATGAAAAGATATATTGAATTTTAATATTAAAATGCACATAAACTCTAACGTGATAAACCACTATTTTTTATAGTTTATGATGAATGTGATATATCCCTTTTCTCTTAATTAGAAATTCTAAATTCAAATTTTGAAAATGAAGAAATTTATAATGGCGAGTATTCTCTCTTTAATAAATTATTAAAGTGTGAATGTGCATTAGTCTAGCATGTAAATATCGGATCCAGCTCCCCTTCATTACTCCTTCCCTCCATTTTCGTCAAGTGCACCTCTAGATGAGAGACATGTGTCTTATTTAAAGTTTAAAGGTCAAGATTATATTATATTAACAAATATCATAATCACAGTTAAGTCAACTAATTTTAGAAAACTACTCTCCAAATTTGGTAAGAATTACAATATATTCCATACAAAATTAGATATTTATTAATATCATTAATGTCATCTTATATTTTTTTACTTAAATATTAAATTGTATGATGTTTAAGGTGAGAATCAAATAAATAATATTTTGTACTAGTAAACTTTATTCTTGAAATATTATACTATGTTGAGAAACAAAAAGAAAAGTAAAGAATTATCAATGTTGAAAAAAAAACATAAAATAAAAGAACACAAAACAAAAATAAAAAGACAAAAGATTTAAGAATTAAACGATACCAAAATTATTTCAAGGAGAAAATGTGGCTATTGTACATTTGAAGGGAAAACATATACGTTTTAAAAAAAATATTCTTTTATCTTCTTCTTTTTTTGAAATAAAATAAAACATTGTTTGAAATGCAAATATTTTTGAAGATTATTATTTATCACATTAAATATAAACGTTTCATGTTCTACAATTTTAATATTGAAATATAAAAATATAAGATGAAATTAATGATATTAATAAATATCAAATTTTGTATGAAATATATTGTAATTTTTACCAAATTTAGAGAGTAGTTTTCTAAAATTAGTTGATTTAACTATGATTATGATATTTATTAATATAATATAATCTTGGCCTTTAAACTTTAAATAAAACACATGTCTCTCATCTAGAGGTGCACTTGACGAAATGGAGAAAAGAGGTAATGGAGGGGAGCCAAATCCGTAAATATCGAATGTCACATAGTTTTTAAAAAAAAGAAACACTAAGCGCACAATGGTCAATGGGAAAGGCGCATCCTATTTGGGGGCTTAAATTCATTTCCTTGCTATGATAATAGATACCTAAAATTTTGACTAATAATAATGGATAGTTTCTGCTAAAAAAAATTAATTGAAACATAAATTTATTTTATAACCATTCAAGTCTCTATCTAGATTAAATCATGACAGTACAGCTTTACAAGTGTTTATTTAAGATACAATTACAGTTTTTCACATAAAGGTAGAGCTGTCAAAATGGGCTGGCCCAACCCAACCGAACCCTAACGGGCTAAAGAGTTAAATGGGTTGGGATGGACTGACCCTTTTAATTAAGGGAAAACTACATAAATGGGCCATAAAATTTAAAATAATTACAAGTTCATATCCAAATCCAAAGTAATTCCTAAAATATCCATTCTCTCATAAATAGTTACAGTCCATACCCCCATTCATTAAAGGTGATAATTTTCGCTTAAGTGATACTAAATCGGTATCATATATACTATATTGGTATCATTAAGGTTGATAATTTCGCTTAACTGATACTAAATCAGTATATATATACTGTATTGGTATCATTAAGGTTTTTTGTTCAGAAATTACTCATTAGTCAATGATACTATAAGAGTGTATATATATATATATATTATGGTATCATTAATAAGGTTTCTTGTTCAAAAATTACTTATTAGTCAATGATAATATAAGAGTATATATGTATATTGTTGTGGTATCATTAAGATTTCTTGTTCAGAAATTACTCATTAGTCAATGATACTATAAGAGTATATATATATATA
>JAJOOS010021657.1:0-24601 GCA_029582725.1 Solanum chiquidenum
TGCACCATCAAAATCTTCATGATTTTGGGACAACAAACTATCATCCTCATCTAAACCCAAAACATTATTCAATACTTCGTTTAATTGACTATTCGGATCCATCTTGTTAAAATTATATAAATCTAACAACAAAATAAAATAAAACTAATGAGTGAAGTAAAGAAAAAAAAATGAGTAAAGTAAGAGAGAGAGAAAATAAGAAAGAAAAAGTCAAAGAGTGGTTTTCTATTTTGGAGGGAAAATCACAAATAGTTTTGTCACCTAAGGGCTATTTGGTCATTTCGCCGTGTCTTGCCAATTCATGCCAAAAAAGTGTCTTGCCATTTAGCACTACTCATTTTGAAAAGAGCTGCCACGTTTTGGCATCTCATGCAAAAAAAAAAACAGTGGTAGCTCCCATTAAGCCCATGGCTACCACACAGAGAATAATCAGAAAATACCATCACTAGTGACTTGGGTGGTGGGATTCTCGGGAATCGGTCCACTCTAAGGACCACCATCTATCAATATCTGCTAGTGGCTGCAATATTCCCCTTTCAACTACTTATAACACTCATTAATATCTCTGTCATCCTAAAATGTGTGTATTAAGATTTGATTTGTTTCAAAAAAAAAATCACACAAATGATAGTCACATTCAATTTACTACTTCCAAAAATTCTAAGGATCTGATAAAAACAAGAACATTTTCAGCAGAAAGATAAAAATATTGAGTAAATATTCTAAGGTAATTAAAGTAGACCATTAAATTTTGAAGCATCAGAATATTGTAGACATCGCCACAAACAGAATTATGAGTAGTAACATCAACAAAATGTCCTATTCCCATTATTAATTAGTACATGTAACTGAGCTGTCACATTCACAGCACGATTAAAACAAGGAGAATAAAGCTGTTTGGATGGCTCTAAAGCCCTGCTGAATGGTGGAAACTTAAAGATATCAAAATTCCTTTCTAATTAAATCACACATTACAAAATATCCACATTTCCTAAGCAGTAGGAGAAATCGCCTTGCAACTTAGTTGTCAAGAGCTATTCAGTCCACTAATTTGTAATCTTATCCAACAGTACTAATATGAACTGTGATAGAGTGGTTAAATTCGTACTGGTGTGTTTGCTTGGAGGAATATGTTTTTTATTCGAAAAATAAGTGAATTTCTTACTTATTTTTTTAGTGTTTGGTAAGTAAATAAAAAATAATATCCCAAAGTATTTATATATAATCTAGCAAAAGTTTTTTGGAGGTGGGGAGTGGGGCTTCGAGATTGGAGGGGGTGGAATAGTCAAGAAACGGGTTTGGGAACGTTAGGTTGGAACATTAGGCGGATAGGGAGGAAACAATGAATTTGGAAGATGCTTATGGAACTTGTTTTCCGCTACTCCTATAAGAGAAATTATTTTCTTCATTTTTAACGATCTTATTTTCTTAGATAAAATATTTGAATCAACAAAACATGAGAAAATTAAAAAATATTTAATTTAAAAAAAAAAAAATTGTCCCAACCACACACACCTAAATCAGAAATTTTAAACTCAAACTCTATTGAATAGAGAATCGTTTTTATTAAGAAGCGTTCGCTGGATGCAAAAATAGAAAAGAGTCTTATCCAACAGCAACTTGGAAAGCAAGAAGCTCACAACAAAGAAAATAACGAGGGCAAAAATGGAAACACAAAAAACAAGAGAAATGTATTCAAACTTCCTAGTACCTTCCAGAAACGTCAACCGACAATTAGGTTATCAAACAAAATAAAAACTTGAGAGAATAATAAAAGATCATAACGTGTAATCAATCACAAAAAGTACTACAGGTTTTGCATATGACTATTTAATTTTGCGTAATCTTTCAGCAAAAGTTTAATAATAAAATACATTCCAATTTTAGCAATATTTTAGAAGTTATAGCCAAAATAATTTACTCCTTTCTGGCCGACCCATTTCGTTTTCCGTCAAATAATTTAAGTTTAAGTTTGACCAGCATAAAAGTAAGTGATAATTTAATATATTTAAAAAATATATGAAAAATTTTCAATCATATCTAAATTTGTTTGAATTTTGAAATTTAAAAATGTATTACATAAATTAGGACGGGATAAAAGGCAATTTCATTTAGGGATTTGGAGCTGATCAATTTACCTGACTTTGAAGGAAACCGGTGTCCACGATTGCGTGAACATAGTTTCTCCTCTGGACGTAACAAAGAGCGAAAATTCCCTCAGCGTTTCTTTATCGTCTTCCTGAAGTACCCTTCTTATCGCCAGCGATCGTCTCGCCGCCACCTCCTGCTCCACCACGCTCTTCCGCGGCACCATTTTCGACGGCACTCGAACCACCGGACCTTTTCTCTCCACAGCCTTTTCCTCCTTCCCAATGCCGCCGACGCCGCCTTTCTCCTGCGACCCCGATGACGCCATCATCGTCGCCGGAGACGCCATCCTCCTCCGTCCACGAAATGGAAACAACAATAGCAAGACAAAAGCATTGATCAAAAGGAACAAGCTCCTCAATACCTGTAATGAAAACAAGGCACTGATTCTTCCACTTGCACCTGACGTCAATATAATCGCCGCTTCATTCGATTTCACTAATTCGATCGCCATTGCTGCTGGAATTCCTCTTCTTCTTCTAGTCCCAAACGCTACCAATTTCAATTTCAACTTGGATAAATATTCAGGAAAATCCTCCGAATTTCTTAACCTAAAATTTAATTTTGGTTTTGCGTTAAAATATGGTACGAAATGTGATTCAAATCGTTTGGGTTTGCACAATTTTTGACTTGTCAAGCAAACCATATAAATGTAAAGTAAAATTCAGATGAACAAACAAAATTCAAAAATTAATTTAGATAAGGTTTTTGTTTGTGGAAAAAGCAAAGTTGAATACGGAAAATTTTGATAATGAAATGAGCAGAAGTGTTTGAGAGAAGAGAGAGAAGTTGGGCAGGCTGAAGGGGATGAAGATGATGTTTTTTTTTTCTTTCTTTTTTTCTCCTTGGGTATCGGCAAAAGGTTTCAGCCACCACTTCCCCTTAAGGTTCCGACAAGTGATGAATAAATAATGGCTGAGAAAACTACGCTACAAAATAGCGGTACAAGATACTACCACGTGTCAACGCAACACATGTTGTCATATGCGGCGATATCATCTTGTTTTTGGTTTCGCTTGTTTCCTCTTGTGAAATAGTACTCCCTCCGTTCCTTTTTATATATCACCTCTTTATTTTATATTAATATTAAGAATTGATGTAATTTTATTCTTCTACTCTTATTTAATTTTTTTGAAACTCAATTTTGCAATTCTTAAATATGAATTAATTTATTTTGATTAATTAATTTAATCAATGTACTTAGCTTTTCTAAGTTGGTCAAATATATATTTTCAAGGCTAATAACTCACAAGGGTAAAAAAATAATAATATGGTAATTTATGCATTGATTTTATGAAATGACAAGTATTATGGATCAACTATTTATAGAAAGGAATGACATATAAAAAGGGACAGAGGGAGTACTACTTTTAATTGTCATGATTTCCTTTTTTAGAGTCAAACGATAAGTATTTTGACTAACATTTTACGATATATTTTTTCATCATATTGATATGCAAAAAATTACAATTTATAGTACTTTTCGTATAGCTTTTGAATATCTAAATTTATTATTTAAATATCGAATTAATGTAATCTAATTTCACTTTGAAAATTAATCAAATTGACTTTCGAAAAACACAACATGATAATTAAAAGTGGACAGAAGGAGTAGCTCAATTTATAAAACCCACCAACCTTTACTTGTATTTACCGTATAGATAAAAATCATTCCAATTAAAAAATTAAATGAATCGATATTTTATTTGGGTTTAGTCTAATTTAGTTTTAGATTTTTAAAAATTAATAGTATTTAATTTGATTATGATTTTATTTGAAGAAATAACTGAACTAAATTGATAAACTAAATACATGAATTTTTTTATTTACCTACATAATATATTATTTTGATAAATAATTTTAAGGATCTTATATATGCTTTTATCAAAATTTATTTATAATTTACTTGTGAAAGCAAATATGCCCGAGAACATTTATCTTATTGATTTCATATATATGAGTATCTATGAAAATTCTTTGTGGGACTGAAAATGTCATTGTTTCTTCCTTAGACGCCAAATTAGTGAATTACGAAGCTTTATTCATAGTTTATTCAGTGATAAAAAAATTTGTAATGTCGACAATCTAACTATATTTCATTTTGAATGGATTGTTGTCACTTTTTCCACGTTTTGATTGAAATGTTTCTTTTATTCTTATGTATGATTAGTAACTGAATAACCAAACCAAAAAACTAAAACCAATAACAATCAAACTGATAAATATATATTATATTTGGTTTGATTTGAATTTGATAATTTAAAATCAATTAAGTTGGTCTGATTTTAGTTTTGACTAGTAACCAACCCGTGAACACTCCTATCTACCTTTTTACTTAGTTCCAAGAAATTAAGTATTTTTATATATAATTATATAGGGTAATTTATCAAAGTTTTATTAGTTTAGAAGCTAATTATTTAGATACATCTTAGTTTGTAATATTATGAATCTTATTAGATTTTAGTGTATCAAAATACGTTGAGATACAAAAAAATCAAAATTAGATATAATTTGTTTTAGATACACTATATTTTTTTAAAAAATTACATGTATCTAAAATACATAGACAAATCCCGCTCACATCCATCACTTCTCTCTAATCTCGCTCGTCACTCTCCTATCTTGCTCATGCTTTTGGAATACCATCACATATAGATGTATTTAATGTGATTCACAAGTATTTTGAATATATAGATCATTTTTTGCTCACTTCTCTCCCTATTTCAGTATCTAGATGTAATTTGACTTGAAATATGTTATGAATTTATTAATTAGTGAGATAAAATATAATTATTATAAACTATGGAGAGAATTAGTAAATAAGATAGAAATATTTATGAAAAATAGTTTCTCTACTTGTATATTTAGTACTTTCTTCATATTAATTTATTTTTGTTTATTTGATTTGATAAAAAACTTATGCAAGTAAAGAAGAATTTTATATCTTGCGATTTAAAATTAAAAATATATATTAAATATATCAAAATGCTCTTTAATCTTATAATCTTAAATATGAAATGTGATTTATTGTTTTGAAATTTTACAAAATTGCTAAAAAGGCTACAATCATTTTTAATTGAATTAAAAAAGAAAAGTAGGTATAATAAATTAAAATAAGAGAAATCATAATTTAATTTTAAAATAATATTTATTTTATTTTTAATAAAATAAATTTGATAGATTGGAGTAAGGGTGTCAAAAGAATATGAAAAACTGACTAAACTGACCGAATCTAATCGAATCGAACCGATTTATGTTATTTTTTCAATAAACTTGTAGACTTTTATTTAAGTTATAACCGTCCCGAACAATTGAGACGGTCTTTTTAATTTATGAAAAAAATCAAAAAATTATATTACATATTATATTTAACATATTGTTAATATATAAAATATTCTTACATACATGTTAGGTTATTCTATTCGGTTCGGAATTTTTTTGATTTTCTTCATAGATTAAAAAGACCATCCCAATTGTTTGAAATAGTTATACACTTAAATAAAAGTTCATGATTTTATTTTAAAAAATAACATAAATCAACTCGATTTGATTAAATTCAATTTGTTCGATTGATTTTTAATATTTTTTTTGGAATTAACAGTAAATTTGCTCGCAACACTTAATTGACTGACGAGTGGTTTATATTGGTACGTAACTTAAAAGATAAAGGTGACTTCGACTCTTCCAGTACATTGAAACGTGACCAATTAACTCGATTTAGGAAATTTCGTGGCCATCGTCATTTTTGACTTAACAGTACTTCACCGTGATTATTTTTAAAAAATTAAAAATAATATATACTTTGATTAATATTATAAAATATATTTTTAGTATAGCAATGATGACAAATTCCTAATTTTCTCTTATTTGATTTTATTCTGCTTTTTATCTTTTTTTGTGATGCATTTTGGTCAAAATATATTTCCTTCTTATCATATATTTTATAGTACTCTTAAATTGTTTACTTTTACTATATGTTTTCGGATTCCTTTTAAAATAATTTATTTTATCATATATTTTGAAACTCCTTAATTTCAAATAGGGATTATAAAAAAATTAAAATAATAATTTTATCTATTATAAAATATTTTATTGTAGGAGAAAGGATACACACAATATTTCTAAAAATCTTCATATTTTTAAAGTAATATAAATGTACATTCTATTGCTAATTTTTTACTATAATTGTTTTATAAAATCAAATTATAATATTTCAAAAAAAATGCATTTGATTAAATTGTGTTCAATTAGTTGTTTTCTTTTCTTATAAGGGTGGGGGGTGTCTATATTCTTGCAAACAAAGTCATCAAATTACATTTTAAGGTAATCATGTAATAATTTTATGTTATTTCAGCATAAGTAATTCTTTTCTTGCAAAGTTAATTTGTTGAAATTTTACTTTTAATAGTATTTTCCCTAACGTATCAATATTCAAATTTTACTTTGATTTAACTACAAAAACTCCACATAAAAAGTGACAAGTGGGCTTAAGGGACACCAAGGAAAAAAAAAAGAAGGGGACCAACCGTCATATTATGGAACTCTCGAGTCCGAAGCCCAAAGGAGTGGTCAGAAATCAGAACATGGGTAGTTTTGGAAATTAACATGCAACAAATAATAGTTCTAACAAGACGACGAGAATTTTGGTAACTTAGTTGTGTGGTGAGTGGCGAAAATTTTCATAACTTTGTTGATTGATAAGTCTTTGATCCAGTAATGTTGGGAGTATGGACAAATTTCTCAATTCATTCATATCTTAATACTAATAAGAGATTTGAAGCAGATACCTCTTTGTCAATGTGTTTGCTTCCTGTCGAGAATATTTTTGAAATCTCAATTCTTTTTGCCAATGTGCCTACTCATATCAAGTGTATTTGCGAAATTTCAATGTCTATGCTTTTAAAAATACACATCAGTCAAATAAATAGGATTTAACATGAATAAAATATTGATTACACATTTTACATTTGTTAAATAAGAAACTAATGCCATTTTTTTAGACGGACTAAATAAGAAAACATTTCATATAAATTGAAACTTAAAAAAATACATAAAGCAACTTTTAATATGATTTATTAGACCTGTATTAACACAAGACTTACAATCTTCAATAATTTACATAAAATGAGATTCTCAAAAGTTGTAGTAGATATGACATACTATTTTCACGTTTCAGGATCACTAAAGTCATCTAGAGTATGGACGAATTCCTCAATTCATCCATATATGACTATAGTAGCTACACTCAAAATTAAGCCGAGTACTCTACTCTAATCTACGTACGCTCTGTGCGTTGCTCAAAAATTTTAAATAACGATGTGATGCAGTTGCTTAGACCTACTCCATTTATGTAAGACTTTGCCAAAAACATCATAGTATTCTATCTCTACATGAGTTGGTGTCAATTGGACAGACATGAAACCTTGTCCATCATAGAAGAATTTCATATCTTCTCTGTTCAACCCTTTTACGTCTCCTCTCCATGCCTTTGATCCTGCTCCACTAGTCAAAAATTGGATGGGGCTGTAATTAAACCAAAATTGGATTAGAATTACAATACAAATACTAACATATATTTGATAGAACAGTTAGATGCATTAGGCAAGTCTCGTGCGATGAGCTCTACCAAAAGGCCAACCCCTATTAGTGCAGATAAGAGGTTTCGAACTTGAGACCCTTGTGAAGTCCCAAGCCAAGCTATTTGAGCCAGGACGCAGGGTTTATTTTGATAATTCAGAGAAGTATTAAAAATCATCTAAACTCGGCATAAATTATTAGTTTCATTCTCGAATTATTGATAACCTTAAAAACACTCATTTATTTGACTAATTGAACTTAAAATACATCCCCAATCTTGCAATATGAGTGAAATACATTCTTAAATTCTCGTCAATTTTAGGGATATTTTCAGCACTGCTCTCAGTTTTTTATTAAGAGTGTTATGCTCCTACAAGAGTTTGAGACCACCTGCTATGGCATATGACAGATCAAGAGTATATTTAAATTTAAGTTTAGTTAATCAAGTAAATAAGTATTTTTAAGATTATCAATATTTCGAGGACAAAATCAATAATTTACGCCAAGTTCAAGATAAAACTAATAATTTTAGCTTTTACCTTTCGGTATCACTTATGTGCTCAAGGCAATGATCATGGCCGTTCATGTATAGATCTACATCGTATGCCTGGAATTTCATAATCCAACCAAAAAAAAAAAAAAAAACGTTACATGTTGGTGAAAATTTAATATTTTGTAATGTAAAAAATTGTCAAATTTGAACAAGTTTATTACCCTAAGGATAGGAAGAAGACGTTCCACAAGTTCACTAGTGTCACCATGGTGTCCCACACTTCTAATGGCATGATGACCTACTACTATTTTCCATTTTGCTCTTGATTCACTTAACGCATTCTCTAGATCCTGCAATAATATGTATGTAACTTTAGTCTAAATTTATTGAATATGTATAAATTATTTATTTGAAATTCATAAAATTCGGACTCTACCTTTGCTCAAAATTACGAATAAAGGTGAAGAAAAAGGCATAAGCAGAAAATTATTTAAATTTTTTGAGATGATGTGAACTTACTTTTAATACGTTTTTTGTATATGTCTTTTGAGGCATCACATTGCGCCAATCATACGTATGTTCCGTTTCCACGAAGTACTCTTTCACAAATGGGGTTGTGTCCACCATGAATATTTCAGCAAATTCTGCAAAACATAAAACGATATTTTGAAGTATTAATATCATGAGAATGAAGAAATCCATCCCTTAAAGGGTCCTATGCGCGGTGAATTTGGATTAGTCAGGTCTAGGACGGATGCAAAGTAACAATAATAATCGTACTGGTGCGTCCCAGATACCATATGATTATAAGTTGGAAAAAAAAAACAATAACTAGATTTCAGATTTAGGTTTTTAAAAAAATATTCTTACCTGCATTGATTATAAAAGAACGCAAACAAATCCATCTGCTGTCAATTTTCCTAAGGTAAGGACTAAGTTGAGCCACTACATCTCCCCTGTAATCATGGTTACCCAATACTGCAAATCAACATTAACAGAATTACAAACAATATAAAAACATATCTTTTATTAGTTTTCATTTGTAAATCTGATTCCCAGAGTGGAGTCTGATTAATCTGGATTCGCGTTGGATAGAGCATATTCGGGGTAAAACTCACCTGTATACCATTGGTTTTGCAAGCTCTTTGCTTTATAAACATTGGTGAAAGACTCCAGAAAATTTGGATCATCCTCCCCTGTTAGCCCATTAGTATAAAAATTGTCACCTGTTGAAACTACAAAATCTATGTCTAATTCCTCTCCAATTTTTCCCATCTGCATCCAAATTATACACATAATTAATTATCAAATACAAGAAAAAAAAAGGATACGAATTACTTAACATTTAATTAAAAATTATGGGTACCTGAAGAGCAACAGCAGATTGATTATAATCACCTTTACGTCCCCAATCACCAACAACCAAAAATCTTAAATTGCCATTAACTTTTATGGGATGATCAAATTTCTCAAGCCCAGTTGCTCTAGAACAAACTATTAAAAAACTAGCCAAAATCACAAGTAATCGAACCATGACTATGTTTTGAAATTGACAAAAAAAGGAAATAAAATATCTTCTCTGAATAACAACACACAAGATTAAGAATATTGAAACATTGAGGAATAGTAATATATATTAATGCATATAAGAGGAAAAGAGTATTTATTGCATGTAATAAGAGGCAAATAATTCATGGTGTGTTTCTAAAAAGATTATGCGAATATGCGAGTGGATATTTTATTGGATAAACAGAGAATATTCGATGGAACTGATTCAAAAGTAGCTATCCTATTATTGTTATTGGGATAATGGAATTGTTGTTTTTGTGCGATTGTAAAATGATAACTGAACACCGCATTTTGTGTGTCGAATTTTATATAAAGCAACAGAAAAGCTATTAAGCATGATATTTCTTATGTCCATTTTTACTGTTTGATTTGACACATTCATGGTGGATAGTATTCGTTTTAAGTCAAACCCACACAATTTTCTCCAAAGTTCTGACGACAGAATATCCAACCTCTTATAATTGATTACCCACCCAACAATGATTAACTTGCAAAGAATAACGTAGAAGAAACTATCACCGTTATTGGCTATATTAGAGTCTAGAAAAAAAGAGTTTTTAAGTTATACAAAAATTTACATGAGTTGCACTCTCCAAAGAATATGAAATTCAAATCTTATCAGTTTAAATTCTCCAGGACTGAGAATTGTGTTCTCGAATATACCACCCTCAAGTAAATGAAGTGCCAAGGTTTACTTAAAAGTGAAAGACAGTGCCAATATGTATATGCATATATACATATAAAGGAAAGACTTCACAGCTATAAGCAGAAAATTGATGGTGCAATACTGCAAGAATAGGACATGCAAGAGTAGACAAGTCAAGGGATACCAGATATTGAGAAATCAAACTTCTTGTTCCTCACTAATTACACCAAGACCAACGACACTTTATTGGGGCTGCTAAGGAAAAGGAGGAAGGGGGAAGTTGGGACTAGGGATTCACCTCCCAATTAATAAACCACTAGCATGTAATCGTGTTAACGTCTTATATGAAGGAAACACACTGTTGTTAAATATTGTCTAATATGAAATATCATATGTACAAGTCACAAGCATGGTCTACTGTATTCCCCTTAAAACATGCTACTGCACTAAGTTTGTAAGTCTCCGGCATAAATCTGACTCCACAGTGGAGTCTCCAGAATATTTAATTGGCAACGAAATGGTATCTTGAGTCGACATAGCTCTCAACATCCCAGAGGAAAGACCCAAAAGTTACAGCCTCCAAAACAAGCCGCCTCAGCCCACCAAAACTGATCTTAATAAGTTCATCTTTAGAAGAGTCAATAGTGCCTTGAGGGGTGATAACAATCTCAGGTCTACCAAATAGTGCTTCGGTGTGTTTCTCAATCATGCCTATGGCCTCGCGAGATCTGATGGTTGCATATCTCTGGAGGGTCTCCCCATCAAATGACATCACGTAGTTTCTCAATCTTGAGGGTTTTATCCCCTGGCCAAAACCTTCAGGACTCGCACCACCTGCAGACCATGATGTCAATTCTGGATGGGTTTGTGTTGTTGACCTGAAAGAGGTATCACTCCTATCACCACTGATATCCTCCCCTGCCACTTGCTGGATGCTACTATCTTCATCGTCTACACCCTGAGGAAGGACTTTCATGCTCTTTTCCAGCTGAAACCTCTGGTCCACTCTCCTGAGAAAATATCCATACATAATTGATGCTGCATAAACTTGGCCTACTCTTAATTTACTTATTTGTGCCACTGCTGAATTATCACCCAGTCGACTTCCTAGAATGAGAGACAGGTGGTTTTGAATCATTTCATTAGCTTCTGGTGAATGAAGATGCTCAAGCTTATCATCTTGGCTGGGCCATGTATCAATTCGACCAGAAGGTTCAGATGATGATGGACTTAGTGCAGGAACTAAAGATACATTGGCATCCATAAATTTCTGCACCACCAAGGCATATAATATCTCTTCCAAGGTCTTTTTCCTTTCATTTGCCTTAACCTCAGCAATTCTCCTGATAGTTTCGAAAGCAACCATGCAATAAGTTACCTCACAGCAGTGATAAATACCACAACAGAAGAAAACTAAATTGTTTGGGGAAACCCCTGGGGGAGGTGGATGAATTTTAAAGAAGCCTAAACCAACCTGTACAAGACAATGTCAGTACCAGCTGGAGATGGTTCTTCCTTCTGTTGCTCTGCATCACGGTCAGTTTTAAGCAGTTCAAGTTGCTGATCTACAGCAGCTGGGACAAGATGTGGGTGACTAGTCAAAATCTGAGAGAGAAATTGGCCAATTGGAGATTCCAGCTGAAGTGGAGCAATAGGGGCAGCTGAACCTCCAGACTCAGAAGGTGATACAGATGCCCTGATCGCAGTATATTTTCTGCTACCAAAAGACACTTTCCTGTTGCTCAACTTCACATGAGAAATTGAGGGATAGAGCTGCCAAGAAAATGTCCAATACATCAGTAGGCGTCAAAGATAAATTTCAGATCATAAGATTTCTAATTTATGTCAACTAGATAAACTAATTTAAATAGATAGCTTTGCTCAAGGGAAGCTCTTAATTAACTGAATAAGACTCTTCAATGTCATATCCAAGTGGATACATGGATTACAAAGAACTAACATGGGATTACACAGGTCAATGCATCTTGAGGCAGTAGGCACCTCCCAAACTGGAAAAATCAGTAACAGGAGGATGCAGACAGATATATTTACACAGTTAACAACTGCACGCTCAAGGCATAAAATTTTGTAAGGCTACCATATACTGCCAAAACATATGTTCAAACTGAAAAAGAAATTTCAGCAAGAACCCAGCACATGCTCAACAAATTCAGCAGAGAAATCCAAGATCAACAATTTGACACAGGTCCAGAAGACAGTATCAGATATACATTTAGAATAAAGGAGAAACAAAGATACGAGTAGGCATACACCAATTTTTCTTTTTCAGCAAGTCCGCAGACACCATTTTCCTATATGATAGATGAGGAAATATTGAAAGAACTAGAGGTAAAGAAGAAACTGCGACAAGACATCAGCTATACTAACACTAATTCAGAGAGGAGTGGCAGCTGGAAGCATGGCTACATCACTATGTTTTACAAATCTTAGGGTAATAGTCAAAAAGAGGATGTCTATACAAAACATGGGTGCATCTTATTGTCGACAATCTAGAGTTTTCACGTGCTCCGGAGCCATTGCATACTACCACCATCCCACCAATATAACGAACGCATGGGTGTCTTAAGGAAAAAGGAGAATTCTCCAACAATAAGATAAAGAACTATACACTTTCAAAAACTTAACGAGAACTTCATCAAGAAATGACTAAGAGCTTGGTAATATCTCCATTTTTTTTTTGGATTATAACAGTTAGTCTATATATTCCCAGGCATAATATGTAGTTATTTTTTATGACAAGGAAAACCCGCAACCGCTACCTTTTGGGTGCACACAGGTAAAACTCTCACTCCCATGCAATAGCTCGCAAACCACACAGGAGAGGTAATCCACACTAGGCAAGCCCGATGCGACCAGCTCGATCTAGATGGCAATCCCCTTGCTTTCACTGTCAAGGGGTTTTGAATTTGAGACCTCCAACATGGAAGTCCCAAGCCCCGAAGGATCATAATATGTAATTCCCCTTCAAAAGTGTTGCAAACCTACATCTTGAACCCCTGTCAACACTATTTCTTACAAGTAATCTAAAACATCAAAAATATCATCTATTTGGACTAATATATCGTGTTTACACCCAAAGTAGCACAAATCTAGACAATTCGTAGTAGCTTCAGCCTTCATTTCCAGATTCATCTAACTTTTAAGTGGAGATACTGTTGGAAAACAAATTGCAAACAACAAAATAACACCAGAACTTAAAGAAACTAAAGCAGATGAGTACGAAAAACAGAACTTCAAAATACCTTGATTCCAGAAGGAGACATCCGAAGCTGTGACCCGACTCGAACAAAATCGGACCCACCAAGAGACGCCTTGGTGGGTTTGTAACAGATGCTGAAACCAGATCGGAAAGCAGTGGCCGTCTCCATTCTGATACAAACGATAGTCACAGCAACAATCAGCAAAACCAAAAACCCTAAATCATTTGTAACATCAGAGAAAATGAAAAATATTGACAGAAAATTAAAGAAAAAACACTTACGGATGAGGATTATAGAGCTGAAAATTAGCAGATAAAAATATGAAGCTTCGTTCAGATTGGCGACCGACGATTAATCGTTTTGGGGGAAAGTTCACAGTGTTCAACGCAAAAAAGGTTGACGTATATAATGGGACTTGCCTATTTGTCCCCACTCACCAACGTGACTTATTTATCTTCTGCACAGAAATGAACCTTAAGTCACTTCGTCAAATTACACAAATGCACTGTGTGTCTGTTTGCCACCCACCTACCCTCCTTTTCTTTTAATTTCCTTTTTAATTCTTGAATATGTCGCATAAGATTTGATTAATACGGTTTATATTTTCTGTATGATTTACAGGTTGCTATATAGTGAGAGATAACCTAGCGCGTATAAAGTGTTCACTCGAAGGACAAAGATTCTAATAAAGAGCGGATTATTTTAGAGTTTCTAAAAGTTAGAAAAGATGGGAGTATGAATTGAGAAAACTGATTAGATCGGATATAATACCATCTTAGTTTAGTAAAAATATGATTCTATATGAAAAGTTGAAAATTAAAACAAAAAATTAGTAAATCGTGAGTGTAATCGTATTTACCTGAAAAATGCCAGCAGCTAGCATTCTATTTTTATTATTAGTAGTATTGCTTTTTATTGTATTAATAATACATGTTGTTTCATTATTTTATATTTTATTATTAATGTTATTTTTAAAATTTATTTTGAAAACTCTTTTACCATATATGATCTTATTATAGACAGTCTTTATGTCATAGAAATAAGATTAATTTTGTGTACCTCTCATCCTTCTCAAACATAAAATTATGAAGTGCATATTTAAATATAATTATTTTAAATTCATCCTCAATCATAATGGACCATCTTTGTCATTTTCTCACTAATGGTTAATAAACTGCGACTTGGCCAATTTAAATGAGAGGCTTTTTTCTTCCTTTTTTTTTTATATATAATTTGAATGTACGTGGCACCTGCAATGTTTGTTAAATTATTGTTAACTAATTTATATTTTAAATTATTTTTTCTGGTTTTCAATTTTAGGACAGGAAGAAGCAAAAGGAGAATTTGGTAATTGACTAATAAGAGGGTTGGTAGATCTTTTGTATTAGTGGATAGGCATTGGGCTTTGTCTTCTTGAGATCTCTGAGCCGGCCGATGTTGATGGGTCACAATTGTGGTAGACATTGAAATGTGAAAATATGGCTGATGACGCGTTTCATTTCTAGTGGAACACCTCTTTTGTGGTTTCACTCATTTTCACCAAACATAAAAAAAAAATCTATTTTGGAATAGAGTTTTTGGTTTTATTTCGAATATTAATAACTAAATACTGAATCTAATTAATGAAGAGGAATTAATTTAAGTGGTGGTGATTTGAGATGTTTGGAGCATTGCTTTTGAGTCTTTTCTTTTTCCACCCGGTGCCCGAAGCCCACATTTGAGCTTCGACTAAATTCGGATCGCGCTTTGCAGGGTCATTTGGGGGTGGCGCTCCCAACATGAAGTTCTCCATACCTGTGGCTCGAGAACCCGAGACCTCTGGTTAAGGGTAAAGCACTCCACCAGTGCATCGCAACCCATGTTGGTTGCTTTTTGAGTCTTTACTAGTATATTAACATCCAGGGCCGATTCAACAAGATTGGAGTCTAAAGCAAAACTTGAGAGAGGGGCCCTAATATTATTATTTTTCATCATATATATTTTTATTTAAAATCCATTTTTCTAGTTTTTTAGATGTGAAGTCATTAGTTACTATTTCATAATTGATTTGTTTTAGTAATTTATTTCCAATTGATAATATTAGGGCCCGTTTGGCCATGCGATATGGTATCATGATATGGAATCATGAGATGAAATTGAAGTTTTGTTTGGACATGCAATATGGAATTTTTGTGTTGTATATTTTCTCATAAACATAAAAATCTCATAAGTTGTAAAACTATTAAAATAGCCCCAATTGTTTATTCAATCTTATCAAATAAATAAAAATTTAAAAAATCACATAATAAATTATTACAAAGCTATTTGTTCTCCACTTAAGTAATTGTTTCATCTAACTTTAATTTGATAAAAAAAAAATGAACATAAATTGTAGTGTACTAGTCTTTAATATAATTCTTCCACATAGTACGGACAATTTTCTCACGTTGAACTTGCATTTCTCAATCATGTGACCGAGAAAACGAACAAACATTGTTACTTTGAGCCATTGGTTGGTCAATATCATCCGCAACTATATATTCATGCTCATAGACCATAAATATTTCATCACTTTAACAATCGGTTGGTGTGAGTTAAAGTGACTATATGTTGGTGAAAATAATAAATTTTATATCGGTGAGAATAATAAATTTTAAAAAGTAATTATGTGATTATAAATTTTATTTACATATGAAATAAATGGTTAGTAGATATAAATGTGGGGTTGTTTTAACAAAATATAAACTCGTGGATCAATTTTTGTATTAAAATATCTCAAATCATGATATGGAATTACCATATAATTTCATATCATGATTTTTGGAGAATATGGAATCACATCTCATGATATGAAATCATGAGATGGAATCAGCGTAAAATCGCATGTCCAAACGATGATTCCATCTCACGATACCATATCGTGATATGGTATCGCATGGCCAAACGCCTACTTAATCTATCCAATCTCTCTTGAGATATTGTTGATCTTAAATAAGAGTTAATCAACTTTAGTTTTAAAAAACTTCTTTCAGTTGAGCCAACGGTTACAAGGACTGTTAACATTATTCTACAAGCAATATGCGTATTTGGAAAAAAATAAAGTCTTTTTATTTGATTGATTATTTTTATTAGATCATTATCTTCTACTTGTATTATATCTCTTAATACTTTTAATTCAAAAAATAAATATAAACCATTAATATTAGAATAACTATTATGTGTTAAAGAAAGTTCAAGGTTAAGACAATGTTTTTTTTTAAATTCTCATTATCTAGTGATCTCAATTTACCACTAAATAAGAAACTAAAAAAAAATCATATTCTTCGATTGGTTCAAATCTATTTTGAAATATATATCAATTCTATTTCAAGGGACTTTGTGATTTCGTTATCAATATTTTCATGAAATTGTTTCTTATGAAATTCAGGTTCTATATTCATCTCATATGCAATTTCCTTAGTAAATCATAGCATTCATAGTACATATAAAAAAAAATTAAAATAACATTTATAAGTAAAAAAATAAAAAAAATAAAAAATGAGGACCCCCAAAAATATGAGGCCCCAAGCGATGACTTTAGTGACCTAGTGGTTAAGACGGCTCTGCTGACATCATATATAGGATTAGGGCATTCTAGTAAATTAAGTTTAACAAATGCCTTTTAAAAAATTTATTGTGTGGGTAATGGACAAATTACGAATTTGATAGGAAGTGTACAAATAGGTAAATACATCACCAACCAAGCTATATTTAGTATTTACGAGAATTAGTCTAGACAGGGTAAGTATTTAATTGATCAAGAATTGTCTTTCACTTCAGTCCATGGCTAAAAATGTGGATTTAATAACAAGACAATAAACAACAAAATTCATCGCTAATCCAATTTAGCGATGAATTAACAATAAATTTATATTACCTACGAGCAAAATAACAACAAATTAGCGATGCAAGTTATTAGAGCTGTCAAAATGGGCTGGCCCAACCCAATTCAATCTAACTCTAACGGGTTAGAGAGTTAAATGAATTGGGGCGGGAGACCCCTTGTAATTAAAGGGCATATAAAATAGCAGCCCAACCCAGCCTTAAACGGGCCACAAGTTGGGACGGGTTGGCCCTTCAACCAAAAAATGAACAATATTACTCTCTTAGAAAGAGTATGAAGAGTATCGAAAGTTGACGTCTATGAACACGACTTCAATACATACAAATTTTTATTTATGAATCACACACTTCGGTGAATACTTACAATAATGCATTTATGAATCACACACTTCGATGAATACTTACAATAATGCATTTATGAATCACACACTTCGGTGAATACTTACAAAAATACATAATAGTCAACGTAAGATTTAGCGAAAAAATGTTGATCATTCCACCATTCCTCCCACAAAAAACTAGCTAGTTTAAAAGACTGGATTTTTTATTTTTAAAAATATTTATTGATAAAAACTTTACAAATAAAACACTACTAAAAATATATGTAATTTTTTTAAAAAAAATATTCATAGCTCATGGGCTAGCCTCTGAGGCTTGTGGGTTGGGCCTACGAGGCTAGCGGGTCAAATGAGGCTGGGCTAAAAAGCCTCGTTCCTAAATGGGCCAAAAAAATTAGGCTCAACCCCATTTAATTCAAGGGTTGGGTTGGCTTGAATCGGCCTAGCAGGCCAAACCCATTTTGACAGCTCTACAAGTTATTGCTAATTTTTAAAAAAAATTAGTAATAGTATGAACCGTCTCCTAATATGCCACTGGAGGCCTATTTCCTTTAATCTCTTTGCTACATATATACACTATTGTGATAATCGCCTTTGAGTCCTTTTCATTCCAAATATGATAGATATTCGGTACATACATCCAGATTCCAGCCCAATATTTGTATGAGTGATCCATTTCTATAGGCTCTATTTGAAATCCATTGCATTTTATCCTCCTAGCTTCTCATATGTCTAGATCCTCTCTTCCATATCAAGAATGAAATTTATATCCCGATAAAATAATCATACTCTAATTTTTTTTTTAATAATTTCATCGAATCTGTATACACAATATATTATTAGTCATTATATTTGACATTTATAAAACTATATTACTTATGTAGTACAATTATAAAATTATATTTTGTTAAATTATGAACTAATAATATAAATTTAACATATCCCATACAATTAAGTGGTTGAAGGATTTAATACTGGGAAAATTACGTGAGTTGGCAAACATCCCTACGTAATTAGTTAATAAGGGTATAGTTTAATTTATTTAATGTCAGTAATTATAGTTTCAGTTTTTTTGCCATAATTAATGGGACCACCACCTCTTTGTATACTAAACCAACAAAGACCTTCTTACGCTTTTGTATATAATTTTATATAGAATCAATTTTATCTCTCCTATCACGTTCTATATCTTTCTCCTAAAATCACTTTTCCACTTCTAATTTGAATTTCGAATTGGGTAAATTTCACCTTTTCCCTCCAGTCGTGCTTTTAATTTTCGCAGGTAACCGCCAAAATCGTGGATGAATCCATTTTTTTTTCTTTTTTCCTTCTTCAACAATTGTATATGTATTATGCTTGTTAGTTTTTTCATATATATATTTTTTTTAAAACTTCTTTCTTATCAGATTATAAGTTTTTGAAAATCAGAATGGATGATTCATCTCCATACGAGAGGTATGGTATGTCATTGCATGTCAATGTTGTTGACAATCCACCTTCGTTTTCAATGGGTTTAACTCAGGATTTTGAGGTCAATGTAGGGTCTATGGCAAAATCTAAAAAAGTTCAAGATGAGCAATCTATTGAAGAATTGAGATCCAAGGAAAAAAAATGACCCTGTGACAATTCAGAAAGTCATCAACAACGCGAAGGCTAGTGGCATTAAAATTGTTGAAGGAGGAAGTAAGAAAAAAGTCATAAACAGTGATTCAGAGGAGAGTGGATCTGCTTCATCAGAAATTGACAAATCTGAAGAACATCAGGAACATGATTTGCATGAGGTGTATGTTTAATTTCTGCTTAAATCACATTTTGTATGTTAATATTTGTATATTTTGTTAGTTATATACAATTTTTATTTTGAAGTCTATGTATAATTTCTGCCTAAATCACACTTGTGTATTGATATGTATTTATACAAATTGCTTGAAGTATATATGTATATTTTCTGCTTAAATCACATTCGTATATTGATATTTATATATTTTGTTAGTTATATACAATTTTTTATTTGAAGTCTATGTACAGTTTCTGCTAAATCACATTTGTATATATTGATTTGTGTTTATACAAATTGCTTGAGGTATTTATATATTTTGTATATTTAAGTACTATATTCATATACGCATACTCATATACATATAAATTTATAGTTATATACAAAGAAAATGCAAATACAAATATAGCTTATTTATACAAATGTTTTAGTTTTGTATAAAAGCATATAATAGTATGCAACACTTAACTGAAACATTTTGTATCTTTAATTTTTTTTATGGGGAATTAGATTCATGCGCAAACATCCAATTTTGTATATTGATATTTGTATATTTGGTTAGTTATATACAATTTTTATTTTGAAGTCTATGTATAGTTTTGTCTAAATCACACTTGTATATTGATATGTATTTATACAAATTGCTTGATGTATATATGTATACATATAAGTAATCGTATAAAATACAAAAAACTACTCACATTAAAGAACACAATTATATTCAAATCATATACAATACATATATTCAAATCGTATCATTCAACTTTTTTTCGAACAAAAAAATAGAATAGAATTGTTAATATACGATTTCTATAATCTTGTATAAACAAATACAAATTTTTGCGAAACATCAGAATCAACAAAAAAAAAATTATTCGTTATTCAAAATTTTAATTATATACTATACAAATCAATTATATACTTTCTTGCCGCTTCAAAACACGAAGTTTCCTTGAAAGAAACGATTATCTGGCGTTGAATATACACAATTATTGATTAAGGGGATGCTTCAGTCGTTTGAGGAGACAAAAATTTATGGACTTTCTTAGAACTCTTTTTTTTGGAAAAAATATTTGATTTAGGATGTTTAGCTTAAATCATGGGACTATGTAAATTTTATGTTGCCGTTTTTAGCTCTCATGATTCAATTTATTTAAAAAATAAATATTGTATAAATTTTTAACAAAAAAAAAACGTTATATACAAAATAAATGCTTAATATCAAACTAAACTATATCCATAAAAAGTAATTATATAAATTATACCCATAGAGCGTTATTTTGAAAAATCTATTTTCCATATATGAAATTTTCCCAATAATAATTATGTTAAATTTGCGATATTCACAAGAAAAATGATTAAAAGTATATAATTTAATTAATTAGCTGGCGAAGAAATTTGCTTATTGTTTCACTCACCATAAACACCTCCACTCCTTCTACTAAAATCTCTGCTCAAGCACAGCTCTCCTCGTCTACAGGACGCCGGCGCAAATTCCAAAACGTGTAGCTATCGACGAATTCGTTTCATCTGGAATACAAGAGTAGCACTGCCGGAACCAGTTATGAAGCTCCGGTATGCAATGGTGTGTTCGTCTAACCAGAATCGGAGCATGGAGTCACATTTTCTACTGAAAAGGGAGGGCTTTGATGTGGCCTCATATGGCACTGGGCAACATGTGAAGCTTCCTGGTCCTTCTATTAGGGAGCCCAATGTTTACGACTTCGGCACTCCTTATAAGCAGATGTTCGATGACCTCCGCCGCAAAGACGTCGAACTGTAAGAAGCCAAAATTGCATTTATGCCTTTTCTAATTGTCGTCTCCTTTTGCTAATTCCTTGAACTCTCTGTGATTAAAATTTCGTGTATCCCCCAATTCAGTTACCATTAAATAACCCTAATATGTGTAGTGTCTGTTATTTGCGCTGCACGAAGTGAATTTAAGGATTTTCCATCGGCTAGGATTTGGATGATCTTCTTGAAGCTTTTGGATGCCTAATTTCCTGTTCTAGTTTCCTTACCTTAATGGACAATTAACATAATAAAATCGGAGGAGTTAATGTAAGGGTATTCATATTAGTATAAATTTTACTAGAACTTCTCGTTTCGTTAGACGCCAATGGAGGTTTCTTTTTAGGGAAAACGTGTCTATCATTATTTCAAATGAGACAGGGGGTCTGTAACAGGATTTCTACGTGTATTTGGGAGTTGTTTTATTCTTGCGGATAAATTTTAGCACTTATTTAGTTTTTGACTTTTGAATACGGGTAAAGTTGCATATTTTGGAATATGAAATCCTCAAATGTTCCATGCTAAAATAATGTGGCGTGTTCCTTTTCAGGACAAAAGTCACAACCTCCACTGTGTTTCTATACTTTGAAATGGCTATTATACCTAGAATTGTTGGCAAATATTGCTTTATTTTCAGAATCCTCTTGTTTTAATTTAAATTAGGGTTGAGCCTCAGTTTCAATTTCCAGGTACAAACGAAATGGAATACTGCCTATGCTGAAAAGGAACTTGGGTGTAAAGCTTGCACCTCAACGTTGGCAGGATAATGCAGCTGATGGTCCCTTTGATGTCGTAATTACATTCGAAGAAAAAGTTTTTGATTTGGTGCTTGAAGGTTGGTAATACTCATTTTGCATTTATGTTTTGTTTGAATATGATGGATCGAGAATTCTACTAAATGTGTCCACTTAAGTGAGCTCTTTCTTTCAGCTTGCTCAATGAAGTTGAGATTTTTTTTCGCATTAGCAAGGTCAAGAAGAAAGATTAATATTATGCCTTGGGTCAGACTTATTTTATTACATCTCTGACCTTCATCGTCGAAGAATGTGAACTTTTTTCTTTTTGATAATTAATGTAATATTTTATTAATGCTTGCACTGGGCCAATGCTACAAGAGATAAATACAAATCTGCAAATCCGCCAATTCAAAGAGCGTGAACTTTACTTGACTTCTTACCGTTATATAGCATCCCATTTTGAAACTAGCTGATAGATAGCAATGGAGCATCTGAGGAATAATTCGTAATGCTCAGAACAACCTTTGAATAGACACATACAGTACGAGACAAGTTGTCAAATGATATCCCTGCAATTGCAAGGACTTTGGATAGTTGGAAATTTGGGGTGAGGAAAATTTCAAATGGTTGTCTTTTGCAGAGGTATTCCTGGCTTGCTTTTCGCAGGCAAAAAAAAGAAAAGGAGTAGCAGCCTAAGACACTAGTTTACTAGCTATTTCTGAGTAAAACCTCGATATAGAATAATGATGGTGGTAGGAGAGTAAGGAAAGTAGTTGGAGATGCAAGAGAGTTCAGGGGCCAGGGTCTCCCTGGGAAATGCTGTGTAATTTAATCTCAAGGAGTTGCTATATGAAGTGATTTTGCCAATGGTAGATGCAGTACTCTTACTATGTTTGCTCATCTTGGAAAAGTTTGTTGCTTCGTCCCAAATAATTCATAGTGCTTGACCAGGAAAGATGTAAGCTAGGATGTATTACAAATTCTTACTTCACTATGTATAGTTGGAATACTTCATTTCTAGAGTTTCTTAATGTTGGATAGTCTGTGATTAGATGAGAAATTACAGTGTTATTATCTTGACATCCTTCTTCCTTTTTTCTTTTCTCTTTTGTGTGTGTTTCTTTTTTCTTCTTTCCCTGGTCATTATGTGGCGTAGCTAGTAAAACTTATCCTAGGAGATGCTATATTTTCTCTTAAAAATATTGATGGATGTTTATAACAAGAGAAAAAAAGGTTCCATGTGATATTCATGGACCTAGAGAAAGCATATGATGAAGTGTCAAGAAAGATCTTTGATAGGTGCATGAGAAGAAATGATTACTTCTATAAATGCCTTAAAATAATATATGCAAGAGAATAGTTACTAGTGTGAGAAGAATAGAGAGAGATACAGAGGAGTTTCTAATAATGGTGGGTTACACTAGAGACCTACCTTGAATTCAGTACTTGTTGACCATAACTATAGATGTGCGAACCAATGGGCAATAAAATATCAAATGAGGTTCTATCATCCATGGTTCAGGGTGTTTGCAGATGATATTGTGTTAACTCACAAACTAGTGAGCGTGTCAATAGTAAGTTTGAAGAGTGGAGAAGTCTTCTAGAGAAAGGTTTAGGATAATTCGAAACAAGATTTTGAATATACTAACGACAAGTTTAGCTCTCATCAGGTCTTTATCCAAAAAAAAGAGTTAAGATCTTATAAAGAGAGTGAAGGTAAAATGAGATTATATGGGATTCTGGTGTCTAAATGCCGATGTTTCAAATATCTAGGTTAAGTCTTCCAAGAGAATGAGTAATAGATGAAAATTAACACAGAGAATGGCTGGAACATAGAAGTTCTGTGGTGTCTAAATGCCGATGTTTCAAATATCTAGGTTAAGTCTTCCAAGAGAATGAGTAATAGATGAAAATTAACACAGAGAATGGCTGGAACATAGAAGTTCTGTGGTGTCTAAATGCCGATGTTTCAAATATCTAGGTTAAGTCTTCCAAGAGAATGAGTAATAGATGAAAATTAACACAGAGAATGGCTGGAACATAGAAGTTCTGTGGTGTCTAAATGCCGATGTTTCAAATATCTAGGTTAAGTCTTCCAAGAGAATGAGTAATAGATGAAAATTAACACAGAGAATGGCTGGAACATAGAAGTTCTGTGGTGTCTAAATGCCGATGTTTCAAATATCTAGGTTAAGTCTTCCAAGAGAATGAGTAATAGATGAAAATTAACACAGAGAATGGCTGGAACATAGAAGTTCTGTGGTGTCTAAATGCCGATGTTTCAAATATCTAGGTTAAGTCTTCCAAGAGAATGAGTAATAGATGAAAATTAACACAGAGAATGGCTGGAACATAGAAGTTCTGTGGTGTCTAAATGCCGATGTTTCAAATATCTAGGTTAAGTCTTCCAAGAGAATGAGTAATAGATGAAAATTAACACAGA
>JAJOOS010021658.1:0-18062 GCA_029582725.1 Solanum chiquidenum
TTAAACATCATGCTAGCATTGAGGATTTCATACATAACCTTCATAGCACAACTTCATAAACATATGCATCATAATCATTAATTCACTTCACATCTATTGCCTTCAAGGCCATGATCTCAACATGCATAGATAGACAATAAGTCAACACCTCCACCATAAGTGGATCAAACCGTACAACATCAATTCTCATACTATAGACAAGAAGTTAGGTCAACTTACCAATTCTCCAAGCCATGATCACCATGGATCAATCCTCCACAATTCATAATCAATTGAAATAGATAGCAATAGAAATCAACAATGTAATTCACTAACATAAACATAATCTAAGTACAATTCTATAAACAAATGGATCAACCCATAACTTTTCCCATAAGGCCATAATTCTCAACTCATCAATATACCAACAATTCAACATGAATAAGTATAGATAAGCATGGGAAATATAAATCCAATCTAATATAAACATAATTCCACCAATAGAAATCATATTCACAAAGACCCACATCCTAGGCCAATTTTAGAGAATTAGGGGATCATGGGTTCTTCAAGAATTCCTTTGAAAATTATCGTAAAAACCTTAATTCCACATCAATTCATCAATAGAATGATTTAGAAAATCGTTTGACAAAGAACCCATGGTTAGATTGAAAATTGGAAATTTTGGTCTTTGAATCACTTTTGAAAATCTTTGATAGAACTCCTTGAATGAAAGGTTATTCAAGAATCAAGAGTTACCATACCTTAATTATTGAAGACCCATGAAATTGAAGATGAAGTCAGTTGAAAACCCATCTTCTAGCTTGAGCTTCATCAAGGTCTTCAATGGAGTTTTGAGAGAATCTATTTTAGAGAAGGAAGGGTCAATTGAAGAATGGGGTCTAATTCTAGGTGATGGGATTTTTAACCAACTTAAAATACACTAAAATAGGTATAATAACCGTTTGTAATAATTCCCCAAAGTACCCTCACTTAGTTGGACCATTTAAACAAGTCAAACTTGAGTTCTATTTTCGCAGATTTCGAAGGGAAACAAGTTCGCGACGCGGAGGTGTTCCCGCAAGTTTCTAGAAATTAAATTCTGAGAAAGTAGAGTCTGCTATGTCTCCGCGTCGCAGAGACACTTTTTGGCAATTGGTGGAGCAGGTCCGCGACGCGGAGCCACTCCCTCCATGCACAACTTGCAAGCTGTCTTGGCAGCTTGCTTGGCCAAGGGTTGGGGTCCTCCCGGGGACCCTTAGGGTGGTCCCGGGGTGTTGTAATCGAACGTTTTGACCCTAAAGACATTTATTAAGACACTAGGGTCACCTCCACTGATTTTAGACTCCAAACAACACATAAAAACATGAACAACATACTAGAACAAACCAACACGTAAAAGACTAGTTTCCGAACGTCTTGGTCATCCCTTGACGTGTGACTTCCAAACTCTTTAAAACTGACTTACAAGGCTATTCTTCATTATTTTAACAAATTATTAATGCATAAAAACCCATGTGAGGCTCTACTTTATCCTACTTCATTTTGAGGGGTGTTATAGAATAGCCAAGTTTGAATTTCCGTATGTGCCTCCAAATAAAATATCCCTAGCTTAGCCTCATTGAGTCATGTAGCCTTGATTTTTTTCTAACCCGCTGAATTGAGTCGAATCCCTTTTTATTGATACCATTAGTTTGATCCCAAAGTAATCCTTAATGCACTATGTTGAGTTGAAGAAAATGATAACTTTTGGTTAAAATGGATAGGGTGTAAATGCTTGGTCTTGTGGAGAAGAATGAGAGGGGTACCCAAATGATACCCCATAAGTCCTAAAAGTTTGTGATTAGCCCTGGTCCCTTGGGACATTGTGCACTCCCTGGTCCTTACAAGGACAACGTGCAACTTAATTCGAGTAAAATTGATAGGATGAGGGTGGCTATTGTTAAGTAAAAATAAAATAAAATATATTATATAAATAAAGAGGAGATAAAAAGGGGTGTGTGCCAAAAGAGGGCTCAAGTGAAAGTGAAGGCAAGGTGTTTAATTCAATTGGAAAACATCTAATGGGGAATTCAAAAGGGGAAGAAAGAGTTGTGAATGTTAGAAAGGAGAACAAAACATGTGCATTAGGGATGATGAGTCACTAATTTTACCCAAATGTATCCTCCCTTACCTAACATTACAACCGAATGAATGTCCTCTTGATTCTATGAGTAACATTTTGTGAAAATTAAAGTACACCAAGGGCAAGCTTATGGCATGTTAGGATATGTGAAAACTTCATTTGTGAGTGTGAGAGTGAATTTTATAAAAAAAATAGCCTTATTATTGAAATACATTGTTGTTGGTGTGAAAGAAAGGCTATACTTAAAGTGGTGAGGGCATTCACGAAACATGTTTTGGTGCTTAATCTTGTTTGTCTTGTTTGTATAATAATGCATTAGCCCGGAATTATTTGAGAAGTCATTCATCGAGGTTGTGAATTGTTGGTTGGTAGACTATACGACATAGTTGAAATTATTGCATGTAGTGTGTGCCACAAGATCATGATTAAATGTATTTTTCCGACTGTAAAGCGAGGTGATGAGTCCAAGGTTTAAGAGTGTGATTTGATAAGATAGAGTTTGTTCGAGGACTAAAAAAATGTTTAAGTGTGGGGTGGTGCTCTTGGGCATATTTATATGCCCAATTACTACAAATTAACCATCTTTAACGTAAGTTTTAGGACATTCACTAATCTAACTAGCATACTTTGGCTTAAGATTGCATTGATTGCATACTAACATACATGATTAGCAATTTTGCAGGGTTCCTAAAGGAAGTGATTGAGTCAAGGAAGAAAAAGGAGATAAAGATGAAAAGTGATGCTAGGAGCAAACTCAAGCGCGATGCCCCAGCACAACTGGCGCAGGCCAGGCGCGACGCGCCAGGGAGGTTTTTACTAGGGCTACATTTAGGCACACTGGAAGCGCGACACGCCAACCTTCCAGGCGCGAATTAGGCGCGATACCCTAGTCTTTTGCGGAGTTTTAGCGAAAGTTGATTTAGAAAAGACTCCTAGTTGAAGTATAATTCGACTCTATTGTTCCTAACTATTATAAATAGACCTTTAGGGCTCCATTGTTATCATTCGACCTTTATTTTGGTGTGCAAGAGCAAGATTCATCTTTTGTAATAGGGTTTGATCTTCTAAACTCTTCTATTTTCCGGAAAGAGCATGAAGAATTGTATTTTATGGTTTTTTAATAGCATGAGGAGCTAAATGCCTAGTTCTGGAGCTGTAGTTACGAATGAATTGTTGATAATTAAAGGCTTTATGAATTAATTCTTGGTTGTCATTATAAGTTACTTCTATATTCTTGTTTTAGTATTTCTTTATTGTCCATCTAAAGATAAATCTATTGTTTAACCTTAAAATCGAGAGAAAAGGGGTTAGATAGACCAGAGAATATAGAGAGCTGGATCGACCCATTTGATTGAGGTGATTTGTGTTTAGGTGTGACGCCCGGAAGAACAACTTGTTTGGTTATGAAATAGGATGAAATATAAATGCTCGCCAGTTAGTTTATTTATCTCTACTCAACGATGTAGTTAGATAGCTAACTAGAGTAGGTGACTCGAGGTGTGTAGCCCAACTCATACAATTAACCTTATAAACGAGTAACATGACAACTAAATTTTTTTCTAAGTATGATACATGATATTCAGTATATGTTGCAGCCCTGGAATTGTGTTTTAATTGCTTGAAACATCATCTTAAAGTAACTCACAAGTTGTTTTTCAATTAGTGCATAATTATTAGTAGATAAATAATAAATCATCAACTCTTGAAAAGATTACTTTTTACTTTTAGTTGTAGAATTAAGTGAATATAATTTAATCATAAGTCCCTTGGCAATGATAACTCGTTTCTTAAAGAATCTATATTACTTGTGCGCCCACGTATACTTGCGTGTATAGTGGGGAGCAACACTAGCCATCATATTTAGTACTTGATGGTACTAACGCATACTCTTGCCTACATTCTTATAAAATGTAGGGTCTACCGACATTGATTCTCACACTCGTGGCTAGCTTCATTGTTGATCAAGGAGGTGAAATTTTGGTGAGGCCTCATTGTGTTGGAGGATGTGATCACCACTTGATTTTAAGCTTTTGTTTTATGTCTTGGACTATTGTATGGGCTGCATCCCAATATTTCTATTCATGTTATTTAGATGGTTGGAGACAAGTATGTTAGACTTCGGCTCATTTTTACAAAAGACTTTGCTTGTATTGAATTTTTTTAAATTCCCGCTCATTTCTATTACTTTATGTTATGTTATGTTAAGTTGCTTGTATGAGGCCTCTCAAGGTCTTATACGAATTGTTACATCTAGGGGGTACCCCTGGGTTGTGACATTAGGCTTAGAACCGAGTGGACAAGTGGTGATTACCCGTGTCCTATAACTATGTGCCAAAATAGGATTGTCTAGATAGACACTAGCTAGTGGATCAACAATAGCTAGAAGTTCATGGTCATTACCATGGCAAGTAGGACACTGCTTTTCGATGTGGGGTAGACACCGAATTCCATGTTGCTAGCTCACATGGTCTTATATGCCAGTTAAGGCTACTTCTCACAAGCAAGAAAAGTTATGATGAAACAAGGTTACTTCAAGAAGTATCGTAACTATGTTTCAAGATGATGTTCACTTGCATTGATCATGCTTTATGACTTGTGCATTTTAACTCTCAAGTTTCACGTTTTAACTTAATCATTGCATTTTCGTGAAAATGACCTATTTTAGCATGACTTAAATGTTTTTATACATGGCTATCATACTTGGTACATATTTGTACTAGCACATACGTTTGCCTACATTTCCCCAAATGTAGGGTCCGACAGTAAGGGTTCTTAGTTTCATGGCTAGAGGTTGACTTCAGAGATTTCTGAGATTTGGTGAGTCCTCATGTTTCGAGGACGGATTTTCATTGTTTTCAGTCTTCTTTCTTATTTCTAGATTTGAACATGATGTATGGGCTAGGCCCAATTTCATTCTATTGTATTACATAGCTATTGAGATAAAGTGTTTAGACTTTCTCTTTACTTTTATAAAAATCTTTTGGGACATGAAATATATTTATTTACCTCTTTTGTTCTATGTCTTATGTTATGAATGCTAAGTGGCTTGTATGGGGCCTCTCGGGGTCATACACGTCATGTTACATCTTGGGTATACTCATGTATTGTGATAAAATTGGTATTAGAGCACAAGTTTTAGAATTGTCCTAGTATGTCTCATAAGCCACATTGAATAGAGTCTTGTTCATGAGTGTGAAGTGCGCCCATATTTAGGATTGACAGGCTACAAAATGATTAGGGAACTCCACTTCTTTCATTACTCTATATTCGTGTGATATAGTTTAACTCTATAAAGTCTCTCTCCTAATCCGTATTCGATGCCTAACAGGATAAGGCTACTCGAAGAGCTTATTCGAGAAGGAATGTGATGGAGAATGGGAAATAAGAAACTCCTCCCCAAGCTCCTTAAATTTTGGTCGACCCTTTGGCCGAACAAGTGACTAATGCAAAGTTTAATGCTGCTTTTCAAGTATTGGCTCAAGCCGTGATGACCCAAGCCAATAGAAAGTGTCCTCAAATGTTTAGGGCTGCTTTTCAAGTATTGGCTCAAGCCGTGACGACCCAAGATCAATTCGAACTAATTTAGGGCTTTGTTTTGATATTTTTAGTGTCCTCAAATGCAAAATTTATACTATAAACTGATGGTAAGACCTTGATTTTCAGGTGTTCGAGCTAAGGAGCAAAGTAAGGACACTAACAGGCACAAAGTAGCATAACAAGTTGAAGAAGTGAAGAAAGGTGATCATGGTGATCGCCAAGAGCACTTGGTGACTCATCCAGTGGCTCTTCAGCCCGCCTAATGATCCAGTGTGCCAGCCTTGACAGAAAAAACCAAGTCGGGGACATGAGTGGGCAGTCGGTGAATTGTCAATCAGTTTCGCGATTATAAAATGGATCGCCCAAAGTTACAGGACTTGAGGATGCTGAGAACCAATGCATAATGGAAATGGAAGAGAGCGAAGGGCAGATCGCCGAACCACTCGGCGTACCCAACTTTTCTCACTAAATGGCCTTTCAGGCCAAATTTTTGGACAACTATAAATTGAATTTTTAAATTTATATTAAGTATCTTGCTATCATTGGGGATAGTTTTTTTTTGTGTTTTAGAGTTCCATTGTATACTTTGAAGCTTTTTGAGGATTTGCAAGTGGGTTCCTAAATTTCTTCAACTTGGACCATTGTAAAAACATAGGAGCATTTACATAGATTATGGCGAATGTATTTGGTAATCATTTCACTATTTTTATGATGCGTGGCTAAAACACCAATTCTTGGGGTGTGATTATGTGATTATAGGTTGAATTAGCTTATGAGAATTGTTAATTACTAATTTAAATGCTAGATTGAAGTGGGTTTAATCAATAAATGTGTTTTAATGTATGAATTGTAATGCAAATGCAGTTCTAATTTTGAGTTCTTAGTTCAGCTCGAGAGAGTGAATCCTAAACCTAATCCTACCCATCTTGTTTGGGAGAGAGGATGTATTAAGGTTGTTGGTTGTTCTTATTTTTTAAGCTTGTTGATGTTCGAGAGGAATCACTTGAAACGCGATAGTTGTTCGAGAGAAAACTATTTCAATCATAGTCCAACCTACCCACTAATATTTATCTATTTATTGGTCGTCTCAATTACCCATAAAGTGAAATTTGCCTATAATCGATCACATTCTGAGAATTCCTCTCTTTATTGTTATTTCATTGTTGTTTGATTGCATTGTAGCTTATAATTTCAAACTAAAACACACCATCTGACATTCGTGTCACCCCCTTTGACTTGTTTACTTGCTATTTTTGACAATTTATATTCCTATAACTATCTAGAACATATTTGTACTTCATAACTGAATTTGAACACGTACCACTCCCTATGGGTTCGACCCCAACTCTTCGTTGGGTTATATTGCTTAATGCATATTTCCACCTAGAATTGGATGACGTGTGTTTGAAACGTTAATCCAAATGGCACCACTGCCGGGGAGTGGTTATGTTTGAAATTCTTTTATTGAAGTGGACTTGTGATCTTTTTGGTTATCATTGAATCGACTTACTTTTGTTTTTGTTTTTGTTTCTTGGGTTGAACATAGGAAGAGATGAGCGTAAACTGGAGTAATGGTAGATAAATGGGCCACCAAGAGGATATTGGGAACCTTAATGATGTAAATGACCCAATTAAATTGGGTGGTGTTGGTGCAATATGTCTACCTCCAATTGAAGGGAATGTAGTCTTCCATGTCACTAGCACAATGCTAAAACTCATCCAAATGAAGGGATTATAAGGAGGATTGGCTCATAAAAACCCTCATGAGCATATTAGGAACTTCATGGAAGTTTGTGGTCCATTCTCATTCAAGAATGTATCAGAAGAATCACTATGTCTTAGGTTGTTTAATTCCTCTCTCATTGATGGATGAAGCTAGCAAATGGTTAGTTGAGTTGCCGAGGGATTCCATCACCTCTTTGGATGAGCTTAGCGCAACATTCAATGGGTGATTCTTTCCCCCGTTAAAAATGATAACACTTAGGGATAGTATCCAAGGTTTCAAATGCTTGGAAGGTGAACCTATCTGTGAGACATGGCTGAGGTCTAAGAAGTTTGTACTTCAATATCAGATCCACGTGCTGCCAATCATATATTGCAGCAGTATTTCTATAGAAGCCTTGACTTGATGAATAAATGAGTTGTTGATCAAGTTGTTCCCGAAGGTATAATGCAACTGCCCTATAAAGTAGCGTCTCAACTCCTTGATGGCATGACCAGTATAAATAGAGTATGGTATACTTATGAAGACCTAGTCTCTTCTCTCACCTTTAGAATGACAAAAGAGCAAATCGAAAAAGATCAAGAGAGGTACCAAAACCTGGCCAAAATAATGACCCAGCTGGACATCTTGCTGAAAAATGTGATGTGCAATGGTATAAAGAATGTTAATGTTGTGGGTGTTGGTGGACCAAATCCAGAAGAAGCTCATTTTGAAGAGCTTTAAAATGAGAAAGTAAACTTCCTAGCTAATCAAGGAGGTGGATATCGAGAAAACTATCCAAGGTCGGGTGGAAACCTAGGTTGGAATCAAGATGAGGGATAGAGGGACCATGACAGGGATTGGCGTGATCGTAATGCCACTTGGAAGGAGATAGAGGGTGACAAGGACAAGTACTTCCCACCCCATGAGTGTCAAAAGCCCAAGGAGTCGGAAAATGTTGGTACGAAAGACATGATCTCACGTATTCACAATAAAGTTAAAGGCTCGGACAAAGTGTTGAAATAGATGAAAGAGTATGTCTCTACACTTAATTAGACGGTCACCTCCCATTTCATGTCAATCAAGCAGTTGGGTCAGATTTCTTCTAATTAAACCCAAGGCCAAATGGGGGCCCGCCAAGTGATACCTTGGCAAACCTTAAGAATGATCTGTAACTTGGTATTTGCGTCGTGCCACGAAATTAACTAAGGCACTTTTTGGGAGGTAACCCAAGTTTTTAATGCTTTAGGTTGAAAAGTGAAAAGTGTTGGAAAATGAGTAGTTTGGTGAGCCAAAGTACAGTCGGTGACACACCGAAAAAGTTAGCGAGCCCCGACTTAGACCATAGTTGAAACCACCAAGCTCGAAGGGGAACTTTGTAAAACTTGGCGGGCTATATCCTCAATCGGCGACTCACCGAACATGTCAGCGAGCCCGACTTTGTCCGGTGTTTGAATCCCCAAATTGTTGGGAGTCCTGTAAAACTCAGCGAGGTAAAATACCACTTGGCGCATCACCCAGTAGTTCGGCGAGCAAGACTTACTCCACCGAAGGGAGCGCTAACAGAAAGGTTTTAAAGTCCAAACGGTTTAAAATTTCAAAATCGTTCAACTTTTCCCATTTTCAACCCTGTACTCTCACTTCCCAATTTAGATCTTGCCTATTTTCATGTTTTTACCAGATCATTTTGTGAAATCATTACTCAGAATTTTGGAACTTTGTCGCCTAGCTATACAACTCTTAAATTCGACATTAAGGTTTATTTTCTGAGCCTCATACTTTAACTGTGTGGTTGAAATCCAATGCAATAGGAAAATTGATGTTGATGGTTGTTGGGTAGCATGTTTTAATTTTGTTTAGGTGTTGTATTGCCCGTAATTTGTTTAAATTAATGCCTAATTGCCTTAAATTGATCAATTCCCATGTTATTGCTTGTACAATCGAGTCTAAATTGCTGGGTTGCGGTGTTAACGTGTTGGGTCTAGTGGGGTGAAGTCTAAGTAACCCCGAATTGTGCTAAATAATTTAATTTTTTAAATGATGGAGCGTTTGACGTCAATCTTAAGGGCAAAAATCATCAAAAGGCTAATTTTGGCCAAATAGGGTAAGTTTGAGTATCTCGAGGGGATGGATAGTATGGGTCTAGCCATTATTAAATATTGTTGGTGTTTATTTTTGAATTCGTGCGCCGCGAGCTTGATTTTGAAGTTTGTGTTTGAAAATTGGCACGTTGGGTGATGAGTACGAGATTTGTACTCGTTTAGGGCTTTATTTTAATATATTTAGTGTCCTCAAATGCTTATTTTCTTCCAATAACTGATGCAAAACCCTTGATTTCCAGGTATATTTATTGAGGAAGAAAGAAAGGACACTAATTTGAAAAAAGAAATGGAGAGAGCTAAGAGAATGAAGAAAAGCAAGCCTGGTAATCACCAAGTCCACTTGCCGAGTCGCCGAATGGCTACTCTACCGGCTAAAGTTCCATTGTGCCAAGCACCGAAGGAAAGAACCAAGTTGGCGAGAGAAAGGAACAGTCAGCGGATCGTCGAGTGGTTCTGCGATGCAGTGTTGGATCGCCCAAGGTTACGGACCTTGAGGATGCAGAAGGCCAAGGCAGAAGGGCAATGGAAATGTCCAAAGGGAGGATCGTCGAGTGGTTCGACGAGCATGACTTACTTTGCTGATTGACTCTTTGTAGTATATTTTCAGCGACTATAAATACATTTTTGAACATTTAGTTTAGTATTTGATATCATAATATTGAAGTCTATTATTAAGTTTGGAACTATGAGACAAGTTGTCTCTAGTTTTCCTTTAGCTTTGAAGAATTTATGTTTTCACTTTTGAGAAATTGAAAGTGGGTCTTTGAGATTTTTCGAATTGGACCATTGTAAAGATGAAATCAATCTTACCTAGTTGATGGAAACTCAATTTGGTAACAATTTTTATCTTTTTATAGGTCTGGCTAAAGCCCAATTCTTGGTCTGTGATTATGTGATTATGGACTGATTTAGTTTATCGGTATTGCTAATTATTAATTTAAATGCTACTTAAAAGTGATTTCAATCATTAATTGTGGTTTAATTTAAGAATTGTACTTGCAAATGCAGTTCTACCCTTGTGTTTTTTGCTTGCTCGAGAGAGAGGTTTCAAAACTAAAATTATTCATTGATGGGCATGGGTATTGGGTTGTCATGGGTTCAGCTCGAGAGAGTTAATCCTAAACCCAATTCCACATATTCAGCTCGAGAGAGTGAATGGACTAAGGTGTAGGCTGTTCTTATTTTGCATGCTTGTTGATGTTCGAGAGAAATCGACTTGATTCGGGGTAAATTGTTCGAGAGAAAGTTTACCTCCTCTATAGTCTAGCTTACTCACTAATATTATCTATTTTCTAATAGTTGCAATTACCCATTTGTCTATATTAGCCTATAATAGAATCACATCCCAAGAACCCATCTCATTATTGTTATTTCGTATTGTTTACCACCGTTTGTAGTTCATAATTTCAAACCAAAACCCCCCATTTGACATACGTGTTACCCTTTAATTTGAATAATGTCTTTAGTAGATAATTTCTATTCCTATTACTGATTTGACCATATTAACACTTTACTATTGAATCTCAAACACGTACCGCTCATTGATGCTTAGAATTGTATGAAGTGCCTTTGATAGCGTTATTCAATCAAAATGACGCCACTGCCGGGGAGTGGTGTTGTTTGAGATTCTTTTGGTGAAGTTTGATTTTATTCTCTTTAGCCATAGTTCAATATACTTTCTTTCAGTTTCTGTTTGTATGTTGCTTGTTAAGAGTAGAAAAAAGGAGCATGTCTTGTAGCAACGGTAACCAAGTGGACCACCCTCCTTCAGAAATGGCAATTCTTAGGGATAACATCCTAAATTTTAGGCAATTGGAGAGTGAGTTAATCCATGAGTTGTGGCTAAGATTTAAGACATTATTGCTACAATTCCCAACTCGTGGAATCTCAGATAAAATACTACTGGACTGCTTTTATAGAGGTCTTGGTCCTTAGAACAGAGGATTGGCTGACCAACTTTCTCCGGGTGCTCTAGCCTGACAACCCTAAGTGATAGCAGCCCAACTCCTTGATCACATGACTAAGACCAACAAGGAGACAGAGAAGGACCAGAATTTGGCCACACTGTTGACTCAGGTGGATCTCTTAGCAAGAAAGATCATGGAATTGGAAGTAGTGTACAAAAAGAGAGATAGGTACATTCCACATAATGAGCGTAGAAATCCCAATGAGTATGAGGGTGGACATGTAGAAGAGATACTCTCACTTATTCTCCACAAAGTCGAAGAATAGGACAGAGTGTTGAAAGAAATAAAAGAGAATGTCTCACTGCTGAATCAGATGACCGCTTATCATTACATATCTATTCAGCTACTGGAGACGCAAATGGGTCATGTGTTGTCTCGTCTCTACGCCAGGAATGAATTTTGAGTGGGGACTTTCGTCGTGCCACGACATTAACTAAGGCGCTTCTTGGAAACCAACCAATGTTTTACTTCTTTCTTTTTGTTCTAGGAATAATCGTGTATTCATTGTGCAGGTTAAAGTGATGTGTTTGAAAAGTGCAGGTTGGTGAGAAAAATGTCGAGTCGGCGACTCACCGAAAAGGTCATCGAGCCCGACTTGGTCCGCCGTTGGGCTCAGGAAATATAAGGTTGAACTCTATAAACTCAGTGGGCCTATGGATAGGTCGACGATCCTGACTTTGTCCGCCGTTTGGACCCCCAAGTTAACAAGAGGTCCTATAAAAGTCGGCGAGGTATGTACCCATTCGACGTATCACCGAGTGGTTCGGCATGGTTGACTAACATCACCGAAAGGGCTAGAACTGGATGGTTTTGAAAAGGCCAAAGGTTTAAAATTTTAAACTCTTTCACATTCACTCACTTTTTAACTTCACAAAATCACACCCACACTCTATATTTTCTATATTCTCGCATTTTGTTACTTTTTGGTTGTTGATCTTGTGTTTGGACTTGATAATCTTTGTCGCCTAGCATATCAAATTCTATATTCAGCATTAAAGGTTGGTTTTCCTTACCTCAAACTCATATTAAGCGGTGAAACTCATTTGTAATTGTATTGTTCTTAATGATGTGCGATGGGCCTCTCTGAATTCGTATAAGTGTGCTTCTTTGCATGTTTTAAATTCGATATCATGTCTAAATTGCCTAAGTTGTTGATTTCCCAAAATTTGTGCCTTAAAATTAATCATAAATTGTCGGGTTGTGCTTAATTGTTGTTGGGTCTAGTCGGGTGAAATCTGAGTAACCCAAAATGTGCTAAATGACGTGATTTCCCAATGATGGAGCATTTGACGTTATTCTTAACGGCTAAAGTCGTCAAATGGACAATTTTGGCCAAACTAGGAAGAGTCTGAGTACGCCGGTGGCATAGGTCTTATGGGTCTAGATTAAATTGAATATGTGCATGGTTTGATTTTGTTTTCGGGGGCTGCAGGATTGATTTTTAAAGTTGGGGTTGAAAATGGCACGTTAGGGAGTTTAGCGAGCTGTGTCGAGCTCACTGAACCACTCTGCAGTTTGCCAAAGTACCCCAGATCGCCTTTTATTTTGTTATTTCTTTAAGTGATATTTTGTAACTTTTGGCGAGAATCTTGAGCTTTCCGAGTACACTCGGTGACTCAACGAATGTCTTTTTTACGCGCCCTTTCTGCACCCTTAACTCCTAAAATGCACTGTAATTTTTGGTGGGCTAATTTTTGCTCGCCAAATGATGTCGGTGATTCACCGAAAGGCCTTTCCCATCTCCTACATGCCATTTTTCTGGAAAGTTTTTGACCCAATCCTTTCGGCGAGCCCGATCTAGCTCGCCAAAGTGATTCAGCTAGTCTGTCTGCAAAAATATTTCTATGATTTTTATTGAAATTTTTTTAAGTTTCTACGATGTTTTTGAAGATATGGCTAGAACCAACTTAGATATGTCACCCCGTTAAAGAGCACCGGACATAGTCCTCAGCAAGGGGGTAGCTACCCCTTTTAAAATGGGAAGGAAGTAACCTCCGAAGCGAGGAAAAGGCAAGGGAAAAAATCTCGTATCTGAGGTCCCGGAGCACAACTCCATCAGTGAGGTATAATCCTTTGACTCCCAAGGTGGATTTTCTGAGCCGGAGGATGACCGGCCTCTACAGTCCAGGTGGGCAAAGATTCGTGCGAGGTCTCACCCAGATGCGTTGAGAGTTCCAGAGGCCACCCCTCCGACAGTTGATACAATGATAGCTCTGGTACTGACTGTGGTTCCAGCGCCACAACTACAGGGTCCTCCTCTCTGACTACTCAACAAATTAAAATCTGAGGGACTTAGAATGATTCTAGAATTGAAGCTTCTTTCCACAGAGGGCCTAGACGAGAGATATTCAAGGGTGAGGGAAACACTCCAGTACCATCGCTTTGAGTAGTTTACGAAGCCTCGAGGTCCATACATCCCTACATGGGTGTGGGAGTTTTACTCACCATACGGTGACCTAGTCCCTAAGGGCAAGAAGAAGGCAAGTACTTTCAGACCTATAGGGTCCATCATGGTACGGGGGACAGTAATGAACTGTAGTCGTGATCATATCAATGTGGTATTGATAGAGGGTCAGTCGTTGACTACCAAAATTTGGAGATCCTCGTGATGAGAAGAGGGATATTGAGGTCACTTCTACAACTTCCACTGACATCTGGCGCATAGAGGCAGAGTACACTCAGGACGAAGCAAATAGGAGGAGACCAGCTTCGGTTGGTGCATTCTTAGAGATCAATGTTGAGACGATACCTATAAAAGCATCTTTGCCTGCTGCGGCCTCCGGGCCTTCAGTTACTTCAACTTCCTCTTAGACTCTTAGTTCTTCCACTACTTCCCAGCCCACCAAGATTACTCAGGCCATAATTTTGAAGATGGGGCACTTGTCCCAATCATTGTGCCATTTGGCGAGCTAAGTCAAGCTCGTTGAGTGATTCGACTGTTCGTCAAAGTCCCCCACAAATATCTCATAATTTCCAAAATTAATTGAGTTTGTTCTGTAACTTTCAGCGACATGCTTAGGCTCGTCGAGTTCAGTCGACGACTCACAAAAAGGTCTTCTTGATCCCCCTTATACGCCCCTAACCCCTAAAATACACTGTACATTTTGGCGAGAACCTTCTAGCTCGGTGATTGGTGTCGGCTATTCATCAAATGACCCTAATTATTGTCGACATATCTTGAATTTTTGAAATATGTATGCTGGTACTTTGAGAGGAGGCACCACATAATTCAGGAGTGCCTGATAAGCTAGATCAATCTAGAATAAGAGCCAACCATTTGATTCAACACTCCAATACTCTCTGTCATCTATTCAAATAGTCGATCCTGTTTGTTGACTTTTTGAAGAATGATTTGGAGTGTATCCTCGACACGATTGTTCTCCTTGTCTCTAGACTGCTTCCTCTCATGAGGAGGTATGTACCTCCCAGGAATCTTGCACTGGTTTTCCACCTATTTTATTCTGATGGCCAACTCATTTAGCTGAGTTACCAGTGCGGTTAACTCGAAGTCTCTCTTGACTTCTTGGCTCGACTCAACCAAGTTTACCACATTCCTAACGTCCATCTTCAGAGAACCTACCTACACCAACAAATTTAAATTAAAATATAACTACAAATAAGGTTAGCAAACTACAACTAAGTAGAACATAAATTCTACTAATCTAATAATTCTCAAGTAACACCAGTCCCCGGTAGCGGCGCCATTTTTATCTTTAGAATTTTTATTCACGTAATCAACGACACAACTTCTAGTACGAGTGTCTACGATCGCTTGAGAGTATAGTAACCAACTAAGGGTGGGATCATCTCCCAAGGGAACGGTTTTAAGAATTAAAAAAAAATAAAAAATTGTTCTAACTAGTCGTAGCTAAAGACATTATCTATTAAAAACATGTTTAATTAAATGGGGACACAAAAGTGTCAAATATCGATGGGGGTTTTGTCACTAGTAAGTAAAAAGAACAAAAATAACAAAGAAATCAAGTATGAGGAAAAGTTTTGGGGTGTGACCGCCATAAAAGTTGAGATAAATGGTTGGGTACATGCTTTCAATAGGAAATTTGCAAGATAATAGTGACTAGGCTAAGCTTTAGATGGAAATAAGTTCCCTCTCGGGCAACTTACCCCGTTTCAAATGCGTTCCTCTCGAACACCCATTTGCCGCATGAAGACCAGCCTACGCCTTACCCCACTCACTCTCTCGAGCTGAGTGTTAGGATATGGGACTAGGGCTCACCCTCTCGGGCTGAACCTCATGTCTACCCACACCTTAGGCCGTCAGTCTAGTAATCTTGGTTTCGCGAAATCCCTCTCGGGAAAGCCAAAAACACATGGGTGACTTTGTATTTGCAACTACAAACCCATTAAATTAAACCCCAACCACTAGGTGAAATCACCATTAAAATACATCTAACCTATCAACAAGAAAGTCCCAACAATAATATCTGCTAAATCACAACCCAAAAATTGGGGGTTTTAGCCGCACATCAAGAGATAGAAATTTATACCTTCAATGATGTTAAAATCAAATGGGTATAGAGAAATAATTGTTGATTTGAGCAAAGAAAAAGAATCTAAGAGACTTCGTTCGATTATGAGTACTATTTGAGTCATTTATATTGATCAGAACTGAGACTCAAATTTGCTAAAGAATAGCCACAGTCAAGTGCATACAAGAGGTGTCGAATATTTTTTGAAGGGTCAAAATCATTTACATTTTAAAGCATAAGGAGCCACAAGATCAAACATCCACAAAATGCAGTATAAAACATAATGACCCAAATATATCAACAAAACATGAACATCAATATTCACACAAAAGGTTGGCCTCACCCCACCACAAATAAAATCAATTTGTCCTCAAATGCAAATGAAATAAAGTATCCAAAAGTGAAAGAAAGTAAGATAGAGAGGGAGGTAAAGAAACGACCCTGTCTATGCAGTCTCTCCATCTGTCTGGGCCTCAGTGCCCGGTGCAGTAGTCTGTACTTAGGCATCAATGCGTGAAATCACCTCATAAGCAACAATTCCACTAGAGACATCTATGGAGGTCTATGTAAGAGCTAGCAAATCTCTGAATATGTTCTCCTCTTGTACCCCAGTTTGGTCCTCATCGGTTTCAGCATCCGACTCCTCAACTGTAGGCTAAACCCGGTGTGCATCGCCACCATTCAGAGGAATCCCTCAGGTGTCAGGAGCATCCACATCATGCATCCTGAATCAATGAATTGAAGTCAGTAGACGTCAAATAGTCTACGTCCTTCCTCAAATCTGCTACCTCAGCCTTCAAAGCTGGAAGCTTTGAGGTCTCTCTCTGTCTGCTCTCACAAGCTGCGACTCTAGTAGCCAGATCATCAACAGAATCTCAAAGCGAGGTCAGTGCAGCCAAAATATCACTCTCAATCATCCTAGGGATGGATCTCTCCAATCGAGTCGCCCACACATCAACTAAATAGGCTAGATTCCCCATCTTCAAGATCATCGCCTGAGTAATCTTTGACTGGATAGGATGAGGTAGAGGTGCCTGGAATCTATGAAGAAGTATAAATGGTAGAAGTACCTGACGGCCTGAGGCCTGGGTAGGCGAAGATACCTCTGCAGGTAACGAATCAACATCAACTTTCAGAGAAATATCTGGTGGAACTATTTTCCTCTTATCAGCCTCCTCTCATGTGTGCTCGGCCTCAATACGCTAGATATCGGTGGAGTAAGAAGGGGTCATCTCAATGTCTCTCGTAGCATCCCGAGGTACTTCAGCACGCCGGCTCAACTCAGTGACCCTGACTGGAAATGGCAGAGAAATATGTCTATACTTGGCTCTCATCGCCATCTCCTGTGAAATAAGCAGTCCTAAGTTGATGCACCTATTGGATATGATGTACCCTAGGCATGCTTCCTTAGAATGGCGGAGGACAGACTCATTCTGGGATGGCATAATGGTGTTGTTGATAAAGCCAAACCAGAACCGGGCAGCAATACTCAAATCCTTTTTCTCAATAGGGGCGCCTGCCTCGATCCATCTTGGGGTGGTATGAGAAATCAAAGGTGCCAGCCACCCCTTTAGATCATCCAAGGATTGAGCAACGGGCAATCGATCATATGGATGTGTAGAGTGCAGATCTCTACCTAGTACAACGTTAGTATACTAACTGTTGCACCCGACCTCCTTGTCTCAGACCATGACCGCCTTAACCGGTCTGAACTCATTGGCCTTCTTCTTACTCTTGGGAACCAGATCTCCATAAGTTGTGTAAAACTCGCGAACCCAAGAGGGAATATAGGGGCCTCGGGGACTAGTGAACCGCTCGAACCTGTGGAAGTGGAGGGTCTCTCTAACATATGGATACTTACCTTCCAAGCCTTCTGTAGAAAGCAGCTTTTCTCGAGGATAGTTCGTAAAACATCTCTTTTCAATCTATTCAGAATACTGGAAGGAGGAATGAGAGCGAGAACAGGTGTCACGACCCGAGAGTACCCCCTAGTCGTAACATGGCGTATTCGAACCCGAAGGGGTCTTATACAAGCCACATAGTCATTCATTGCATTCAATAATGAAAATAGTGCGGAATGAAAAAACTTATTTACATCCACACATTCAAACTTCATTAAAACAACTTTAAAACACACAACGGAAGTCTAAGTCTCACATG
>JAJOOS010021659.1:0-18828 GCA_029582725.1 Solanum chiquidenum
CTCTAAAATTCGGGTTAGATCCATTTCCCACTCAATTTGACCCCCTGAATAGGAATATGAAGTCGAATTTCCGAAATCATGCACGGATTTTGAGATATATGGAAATTACAATTATAGGTGTTTCCGAAGCACATTTTCGGGCATTTTTCGGGTCGTTTCAGCCAGTGTTCTCCAATTTGTGTCTTCGCTCGTTTCTTATTATCAACTATCCAAAACTTTCTAAATTCATGGAGAGATCCTACATTCTAATCATAACTCTTAAGTCTTCATTTCAAATCAAAGTAAAAATTAAGAGTAAATTTCGAGAAAACCTTTTTTAGTTATTTTAAGAAGTGTTTTACAATATTCTAAGTACTTGTTTTAAGACTTGAGTAAATGAGTATACGAATGAGGAGATTGAGTTCATATTTCAAAATGAGTATGAGGGGACTAAGTATTCCCAAGTATGTAACACTTTTGCATTGAAACGAGAAGAAACCTTGATTTCTAAATGAGTTCATGAGGAGTTTTTGAGCATTATCTCTTTTGAGAGAATGTTTTCAGTAATTATCTCAAATTGAAGAGGAGTTATGTTTTTAAACATATGAGCATGAATTATATTATTGGGCGTAGTATTGAGCACCGATATGGGGATGGGTTCAGACAACTCAAAATTATGATAAACCATGTATTCCAACATGGTAAAAGATCATACTTTTTAGATGATTCATTTTTGTTTTTAAGCATAGCTCAGTGGATCCACTTAGTTGAGGATGTTCTATACTCTGGCAAGGTGTTAAACAGTTTTGGCAGCGTGGGTGAGATGGTGTATCATCACGTAGTTCATAGTGATGGTTTGTCGGTTAGAGAATCTCCAAAATAAGAGTAAAAAGTTTATTATTGTATATTTTTATATACATTGAGTTATTATCTATTATTTTAAAAGCTTTATATACATTGCATCTTCATTGTTACTTTCATATTGAGTTGAGTATTCTTGAGTTAAGTTGAGTATTCTCGAGTTGGGTTGAGTTGAGGTGAGTATGGTTTCCTTTTTTATTAGTTCAAGCTTATGTTTAAGTTTCAGGTTCCCCTTACATGCTCGTACATTTGATGTACTGACGCCATTTGTCCTGCATCTTTTTATGATGCAGATACAGGTATCCAGGGTCATTAAGAGGCACTCTGTCGATACCACTTGCAGTTTCAATTAGCTTTGGTAAGCCTGCTTGCTTCCGGACGGTTCCACATTTACTTCCAGTTTGTTAGGATGTCGTGGGTCTTTTCCCGACTTCCATCATAGTATTTTAGAGGCTTCATAGATAATAGTAGTTGGGGCGTCTTTTTCATCTTCTTTGTGATGTTTTAAAGATTTGAGTTGAACAATTATGTTATTAAGTATTTCAGAGTATATTGAGTTAAATTATTTTTAGTAGTGATATATTTATGAGTTGAGTTTACATTTGAGGTTCCTCTAATCTTATGAAAGTCTTCCATTGAGTAATGATCCAAGCCAAGGGTTCACTTGGGGACCAACATTGGTTCTCAAGTGCCGGCCACGTCCAGGGTGTAGGCTCAGGGCGTGATAAACTTCATGGGTATAAGTTTATCATTACAATAACAAGGTGTACTCTACCTATAATATTGGTGCTATCATAATGGGTTGACATAAAAGGTATTGAATTTCAAAACAAGATTTGGCTTTAGGCGACCGATTGTTTTGAGCCACCCCTAGATAAGGTTTGCATACATTTTACCCTCCCTAATACCCACTTAGTATGCTGTTGGTAAGGGGGTTCTTTGTTTCTTTAGGTCACAAGTTCCAATCCATATGACTTTAAAGTCTTTAAGTGAATTTGTTTATATAAATTTTGATTTCGTCACTTTCTCCACGACTGATAATGAAATAACTTTAGCTGTAGATGGATAAGGCAGGTCTACTAAGAAGTGTTGTTGATCGTGTTAAAGATATTAAAGGAGGAGAGAAAGAAATGAGCAATGTATTGAACACTCCAAATTACATTGATGAAGTAATAATTGAGGAAGAAGATTAAAGTTCCAATAGTACCAACATACTTGTCAAAGTTTCAATCTATTATATGTGTCAATCTTATTAATGCATGTCTGAGATTTACTTTTATTTTAGGTACTAGGAATTGAGTTCCTATAAACTCAATCAATTTTTAAATTTTTTTAGACAACTAAAGAATTGAGTCCCCATAAACTCAACCCAATAGTTGATATGCATAGTAATCATAGACAACATCAACACAACAAACCACACCTAATTCATCACACCTTTCAAGTAACCCATATCACTCAAGGATCCAACATCCAACAATCACATTATGAAGAAGTAAACCCGTTTAAATCATGGAATCATAAACACATAGTTGGTCCACTCACGGAGCCCAAACTCAATGTGCTAATGTCCCATCATGTATCCAAGCCATCCTTAATTAGTATACCGTTGTGGTACCAGAGGCAACCATATATGGTTATTCCCAAACCAGGAGTGGTACTTGAGCTAGTCGGAAGTATATAATTGGCATTGTATCTAATATTCAAACTATGGTGATATCATGTACCAAGCATGGTACCTGAGCCAACCATCAAACACAGATAATCATGCATAATCTACACATCATGAGCAATAAAAATTGAAACCACTAGTCACATAACTAGTTCAGTGCATGAGATTATCAACATGTTGTCATTACATGTGCTTCCATATGGTTTTCCAATTGTTCATACACAAGTGATACCACGAGAAGTAAACATGCATATATTTATCTATAAGAGACCACAACCGTACTAATATATCAATGGCCCAACATTGAACCCCATCATGAGTACACATGTGTTCCCTTTGATTACGAGAAGTCCCAAAATTGACTATTACCCAACAATTTCATAACTCTTAATCTTATGTTTACCACTAAACCACCTTGATAATAAAACCCAAGGTTAATTATCGAAAACTAGAGAACTACCCCTAGTCATCGTATTTTCCCTCCCTTAACAACAATAAATAACAACCTTAAACCATCTAGACTCTTTGCCCGAAGGCCTAGGCATGAAACCTCCATCAATCTACAAAATACAATGCAATAGAAAATAGGTCTAACTATTCAGTTAGAAAAACCTAGCTTACCTAGTGCCAAGCAATAACTAATAAACCTTCCTCGTGAATTTAACTTCAAGGGAGCAACCTATGACGAACGAGCATTGGAAATCTTTAGACTTTCACATTTCTTGCGCGATACTACTTCCTCTTCATTGCTATATTGCCTCAGTTGACTTAGAAGGGTGTTTTGGAGAAGCCCTCATCCATTTTCTCCTTTCAAAAGTAGTAGGAAAATAAAATACGACTCATTAATTAGGACGTAACCCATGCATCATATACAATACTGAAAGAAAAGAAAAAAAGTAATAAAGGGCTTGGTCCTCAGAACATGAGGACTCACCAATCTTTAATCTACTAAAGTGATCCTTAGCCAAGAAGATGTAGAGTGGGAACATCGGAACCTACATTAGTGAAACAATGTTGGCAAGAGTATATGTTAGTACATGGAATGTACCAAGTATGATAGTAATGAATAAAATATATGAAATAATGATAAAAAGGACTTTTTATGTCATGCAAGTACCAAGTTAAAACATAAGATAGAGATTAGAAAATATAATCATGATCATGGTCAATGCAAGTAGAAATCATCTTAAAAACAAATGTGAGATACTTCTTGAAGTAACCTTAGTTCATTATTGTTGGAGATTTACCTTTAACCAACATGTAGAGACTATGTGAGATATAACATGGAATTCGGTGTCTACCCCATACCAAAACGAGGCGTTCTTACTTCCCAAGGTAAGAACCATGAATTTCTAGCTTACATGGATCTACTAGCTAATGTCTATCTAACAAAACCTATGGTGGCACATAGTTTATGGGACATGGGTAATCGCCACTTGTCAACTCGGTGCTAAGAACAAATCTCATGGAATAGTCATTAGTCTTATCTTATCTTAACATTCATGAGACATGGGTATTCGATGCTTGTATTATCAATAGAGGACATTGGTAATCACTGCTTGCCTCATCATTAGAATAGCTCTGTAACACTTTGAAAATCAGACCTAGAAAAAAATTGAAGAATTTCACCTAAACCAGTGAACCACGGCAGGGTTCATGGACTGTGATAGGGTCCACGGTCCGTTGACCTGCACGTGGTCAGGACTTAGGCTTCACCAGGCCAGACATCAGACCACGGTCACCTTCATGGTCTGTGGTCTTGATGACGGGCCGTGGTGGCTCTCATGGAGTCTAACCAGTAGACCCTCTAGACTAGCCTTCAGACCCTAGGCCTAAGTGAGGACCACAAGGACCTTCATGGTTCGGGTCCTCCACACGGCCCGTGGTAGGATCCGTGAAGGCCAGCCAGTAGACCCCTTACCTTGAGCCTCAAGACCTTAGCCCAAGTGAGGACCACGGGGAACTTCACGGTCCATGGTCCTCCACACAGGCCATGGTAGGGGCTCGTGGACCAGACCCCAGAACCTCCAGCTCCTGCACCAAAACCACGACCCACTTCACGATCCGTGGTCCCTTTCACGGTCCGTGGTCCCTTTCACGGTCTGTGGAAGTAGCCGTGGTTAGCCCCGTCTGCAACTTAATTCGAGGGTCTTTTGGTCTTTTCCTATTTCATTGGACCCTTAAACTATGTCGTTTTAACCCTAAACTATGTGGTTTTGATCAGTTTTAGCATAGAAACATAACTAGAACTTACCCAAGTGAGATCATTAATCAAAACTTAAAAATTTATAAGAGAATGAGAAAAAAAGGTCGAGCAACCCTAGTTCAAGAATGCAACAAGTTTCCTCCAGTTCCAACTTTGAAATCGAAGGATTTCTTCGTGGAATTCATCACCACGTATGTGTGATTTCACTAGTAGGTTCCTTTCACCCATTAGGTCCCTAGATTTCAATCAGATTCTTGATTCCCTACTATTAACTAGACCTAGGGTTTCTAGAACTTCAACATATTATCATGAATTAGTTATTTATATGTTCCAAAGAAGATTATCATGTTATTACTTCATTTCTTGCATGAATTTCAGAACCCTAGCTTGGTAGTTCTTTAGTTCTTTAATTACACATGCTAGGTCAGATATTTCAGTATTTCAGATATACATGCCTCAGTTTCGAATGCATTACTTAGAGTATATTAATGTGCATTCTTAGTTTGCATGTCAGTTTTGAGCTATCCAGTATATTTCAGAAATTCAGTCATAATGTGTTAATCATTTAATCTATTGGGAGTAGCATAGTACCGAGTTAGACTAGGGTCAGTAATCCACATAGTCCCAGAACTACGAGCCACGTAGGTTGTAAGTCCCTTTTGTGGGCATCATTTTAGTGATCACGCCAGCATACCTCTACACCTTTGGCCGGGTGTATTGGGTCCTCTCGATGGGACGTATACATCGAACTCCATATTTAGCTCATGCGGTTTTATTATTGGTTATTAGTAGCTCCCACAGTTCAGTCAAACTCTATTGCATTGACCACATTTTAGTATAATTAGTATTCAGCATCAACATGTCTAAATTTGGTCATTGCACTCAGTTAGCTCAGTATTCAGTAACTATATCATGTTCAGATTATACTCTTACTTTATTGCTTGTTCAGTTTTATGTTTATTTCAGTTTTACTCTATTATGCATGATCAGTACCTTTCAAGTACTGACACATACTCTGCGCTACATCTTCTTCTGATGGTAGGTTCAGATCCTCAACATCCAGATCACGCTTAGATCGGTTCCCGATCTCCAGTTCAGCAGCATCAGTGGTGAGTCCTCATTTTTCGAGGACAATAGTCATGTTATCTTTCAGTTTTCATTGTTTTAGTTTCAATTTTGCTAGACTTAGCTGGGGTATGTCCCATCACTTCTAGTATGTTAGAGGTTATTTTCAGACATAGTTAGATTCAGCTTAGTATTTGAGTTTGATGCTTCTTTTGTATTAAACTCTCAGATTTGATATTCAATTTTAGTTTATGGGTATTCCTCATCATTTCAAATTTATTTATGATTAGCTTCCGCATCAGTTATTATTATTCTTAGTATGCTCATCCCGTGTCTGCGACTTAGGGGTAGCTCGAGGCGTGACAAACTTGGTATCTGAGCATTAGGTTTAAGAGTCCTAGGATGTCTGAAAAGTCGCACTAAGTAGAGTCCTTTTCATGGGTGTGAAGTGCACCACATCTAATGAGAGAGAGGCTACAAAGTGTTTTAGGAAAAATCTTTATTTTCTTGTTACTATTATTGTGCGTAAGGTATGATCTAATTCCATTCTAACTTGACGTTCTATGTTTGAATGATCATGCCTCCTCGTAGAGCTGACGCTAGGAATGAAAATGCCAGGAACGCAAACACAGCTCCTCTAGTCCCATATCAAGAAGTTTCGAATGCAGAATTCTGGAACGCCATTCAGATGTTGGCTCAGAGTGTGGCCAACAAAAACAATCAGCGGGCTCCAGTTTCGACAAATGCTAATGTTGGGTCAATGATTTCAAGAATCAGGACACTTCATCTAATACTAAGTGCCAACGATCGTGAGTAGTAATATAACCCAACAAAGTGAGTTGGGGTCAAGTCCCGAGGGAGTGGTTCGTAATTGAGAATTAATAGGTAAGAAAGAATATGCTTTAGTCAATCATAGATAAAATCATTTACGAATAAAACATGTTTAAATTATAGGTGACACAAGTGTCAAATATAAATGGGGTTTGTTTGTATTATCAACTAAAACAACAAATAACACGCAAATACGAATATGGAGACGAGATTTTTGGGATGTGATTGGATTATGGGATAAGGTAAACAACTGGGTAATTGCAATTAATAGTAAACAGTTGTAAATCAGTGAATAAGCTAGACGTTAGTGGGGGTAAACTTTCTCTCAAACAATTTACCCCGAATCAAATTGGTTTCTCTCGAACACCAATAAGCAGCAATGAAGCACAACCTTCGCTTTAGTCCATTCACTCTATCGAGCTGAATGTGTGGAAAAGGGTTTAGGATTCACTCTCTCAAGCTGAACCCATGACAACCCAATACCCATAGACCATCGATTCAGTAATTTTAGTTTGAAAACCTCTCTCTCGAGCAAGCCAAAAACACGAAGCTAAGATTGTATTTGGAACTACAACCCATTAAATTCAACCACAATTACCGAACGAAATCACTTTTAAACAGTAAATAAACTATCAATTAATAATACCCAACAGTTAAATCAACCATAATCACATAATCACTCCCCAAGAATTAGGGTTTTAGCTAGACATAGTATAAAGGTAAAAATCGTTACCAAGTTATGTTTCCATCAACTGGGTAAGATTGATATAGTCTTTACAAAGGTCTAAGATGAAGAATCTTCAACACCCACTTCTAATTTCTTAGAAATGGAAATCTTCAAAGCTAAGGAAGTATTGTCTCTCTATTCAGTTCTTAACTCTAAACTTCAAAACTGAATAATAATATGATTTCACACAAGATCCAATATTAAGCTAGAAATTTAAACAAGTATTTACAGTTGTCAAAAAGTGTGTTGTGAAGGTCCAGTCGGTGCAGTTAGTCGGGATCACCGATCCAATCGGTGATCCGTCATTTGGTCATTTGCATCGCTGTTTTGCTTTTGCCTTCAGCATCTTCAGGTTTTGTAACTTTGGGCGATATGGCATTGCATCGCAAAACCGTTCGGTGACTTGCCGACTGCTCCTTTCTCTCACCGACTAGATTTTCTCCTTCAGGGCTTAACACTCCGGAACATTGGGTGAGACCATGGCTATTCGGCGACTTGCCTAATGGATTAGTCTAATCTCAGGCCTTCTTTCCTTCGTTCTTTCACCTGCCTTGTTCCTTTTTGCTCAATAGTGTCCATGCTTTGTCCCTCAATCCAAATACCTAAAATTCAAGGATTTACATCAGTTATTGGCACAAAATATGCATTTGAGGACACTAAATTTATTCAAATAAAGCCCTAAATGAATCCAAATTATGGACTCATCAACACCTTCAACTTAAACTTTTGCTTGTCCTCAAGTAAAACTCAAGTTCAGTAGTTCAAAAAGGATGTCTCAAACAGTGCTACACAATATTCAATCATGAATGCCCACAAAAAGACTCAACTTACTCATGCAATTGTGCACTCAAAGAGTCAAGTTATGACTCACCAATATCAAAGAATCTCTAGCTCACAATACTTGCTTCAAATGTAAGTTCAAGCTCAACAAAGGTACTCAAATTCCTTCACACAAAGAATGATTCCATATATACACACAATGGCTAACAATTTAAAGTTTCGGAATCAAATGCAATGTTCACACTCACAAAGATGAACACAATGTATGATTTCACCCATAGGTTTGCCCGTATTTTCCAATCAACACTTGCTTCAGCTCACTCAAGATCAAAAAGGTCTTTTCAAGGCTTGTAACTGGGTTGAGCGCAAATGTATGGTCATTTAGGCTCAATGGATATAGTCCTCATGAAATGTGGTGTGAACAACACTTCCTATCCTTTTCTTCATCATTTTTCACTCGTGCTTACAAGTCATCCCATTATTCACTTTCCATGGACGGTTGGAAACCCCATTTATTTTTGCATTTTCACAACTTTATTCCATAACCTAAGTTGGCTATTCAAACAAACCACAAGTCATGAGGATTATGGGTAATGGATCAATAAAAGGTCACAATGCCATTAAGTTTCTTCCAAGAAAAGGTTAAGGCTCAAAGGGTGCTCAAGTGGAGTTCACACACTCACAAGGTAGGCCACAAAAGAGGTATAATGTCAAATTGTTTCACACTCTTTAAAGTTGCCTAATATCATATAAAGAGATTGCATCACTTAGTCAACCGGACCAAAGGGACAAATTCTAGCTGTCATCACACATGGTTCACAATAAGCTCATCACACAAGACATTGACACCATAGTCAAACAAGACTCCACACTTTCGATAGTGTGTAATGTTCATCACAAGAGACTCAATTTGATACTTGGCTAGTCACAAGGAGATGCAAAGAGTTCACATATTTTCTATGCAACTTCATTTGGCCTCATCGTAGCCAAACATTCATTTTTGTTCGATTATGAGCATTATTCAAGTCATCGGTATTGATCAAAACTGATACTCAAATTTGCAAAAGAACAGCCACATTCAACAAAAACAAGAGGTGATGAGCATTATTCAAGTCATCGGTATTGATCAAAACTGATACTCAAATTTGCAAAAGAACAGCCACATTCAACAAAAACAAGAGGTGGCAAAATTTTTGGAAGGGTCAAAAATCATTTACAATCAAAACCACTGAGCCACAAGCTCAAACCTTCCACAAAAAGTAGTGTACAACACAATTTCAGCTCAAAAACCCAAATATATAAACAAAACATCAATATTCATAAAAAGTCACACAAAAGGTGGGCCTCACCCCACCACAAATAAAGTCATTTGTTCTCAAATGCAAACAAAAATATCCAAAAGTTAAAATAAAGTAAGATAGAGGTAGGTAAAGAGGGGATCCTATCTACACCGTCGCTCCATCTGTCTGGGCATCAGTGCCCGGTGCATCTGAGGAATAACAGTACCAGACCCACTAGGAGCTGCCATGGACGTCTCAGTCAGCGATGTCTGGATCACCGACTGCATAATCATCTCCTCAAGATCCGGCAAGTCCCCATATATGCTCTCCTCCCGTATTTCCATCTGCTCCTCATCGGTCTCAGCATCCAACTCATCAACTGTTGCCTCATCCCTGTGTACATCTCTTGTGGTTGCCAGAGGAATCTCTGAAGTCTCAGGAGCGTCTAAATCATCTGCAGCCTCAAGTAATGAAGTGAAGTCGGTAGACTTCAGATAGTCTACGTCCTTCCTCAAGTCTGCTACCTTGACTTTTAAAGTCGTAACCTCGGAGGTTTCCCCCTGCCTGCTCTCACAAGCTGCAACTTTAGTAGCCAGATCATCAACCTAAGCCCGGAGAGGGGTCAGAGCAGCCAGAATAGCAGCCTCAATCATCGAGGGAACAAATCTCTCTAACCGAGTCGCCCTCACGTCAGTTGAATGGGCTAGATGCCCCATTTTCAGGATCATCACTTGAGTAATCTTGGTCTACTGGGAGGAAGTAGAGGTACCTAGAGCTTGTGAAGATGAGGAAGGAGGGGCAGAAGTACCTGAAGGCCTGGAGGCCGGAGTAGGCACAGAGGCCTCTGCACGTATGAAATCAACATCAACCTTTAGAGAAGTATATGTCAGAGCTGCTCTCCTCCTATCAGCCTCCTCACGAGTGTACTCGGCCTTAATATGTCGGATGTCAGTAGAGGAGGAAGGTGTCACCTCTATATCTCTAGCAGCATCTCGGGGTACTCCAGCACGCCGGCACAGCTCCGTGATCAGGACCAGGAATGGCAAAGAGGTTAGTCTCTGCTTAGCCCTCATGGCCATCTCCTGCTCAATGATGAGCCCCAAGTCGATGCTCTTCCTAAAAATAATTGACCCAAGGCAGGTCGCCTTAGGATGACGGGGAACATACTCATTCTGGGAAGGCATAATAGAGTTGTTGATTAATCCAAACCAATAACGTGCAACTACACTCAAGTCCCTCTTCTCAATCGGGACTCCTGCCTCTATCCACCTCGGGGTGGTGTCTGAAATGAGTGGCGCCAGCCATCCCTTAAGCTCATCCAATAAAGATGTGGCAGTAGTCAAGTTGGGGTAGTCAAAGTCATATCCCCTTTCGATTACGGTGTTGATGTACTCACTATTACATTCAACTTCATTACCCCGGACCACAACCGACTTAACCAGTCTAAACTCGCTGGCTTTCTTCTTGCTTTTTGGAAATAGGTCACCATAAGTTGTATGGAACTCCCAGACCCATGAAAGAATATAGGGGCCTCGAGGCCTGGTGAACTGCTCAAATTTATGGAAATGGAGGGTGTCCCTCACATTTGAGAACTTGCCCTCCAGGCCTTTTGTTGAGAGAAACTTCTCCTTGAGGATGGTTCGAAAACCATCACCTTTCAATATGTTCAGAAGCTTGGGGGGAGGGACGACTAGTGGAACAAGATCCACACGATGTGTCGGAGCTGGCACTGAGTCTATTGGTGTAGGAGCTAAAGGGGCTCTGGCTATGTCGGGGTGAGATCTAGCTCAGATCTCATCCCTCCGCCACTTCAAAGGTTGGTCATCTTCAGGCTCAGATAAAGTAGCATGGGAACCAGTAGTCACCCTGTCAGATATGGGCCTCTTTCCCCTGTTCTGACCTCTAGTTGGAGGCTCTTGCCTTCATCTTTTTGGAGGATTTGATCCCCCTTCGTTGATTGTGATACCCCGTACTCTTTTTCGGGGTGGCATATCTATGTTGGTCCTGACCATGTCTGCAAAACATCAAGAAAAAGTTAAAAATAACTAAATCAAATTCACAGAAAAATAGTTGCAGAAAGACTCACCGATCCAGTCGGTGAGTCGTCGAATCACTTTGGCGAGCCAGATCGGGCTCACTGAAAGGATTGGCTCTAACGTTTTAGCAAGTCGGCGATGGGAAAGACCTTTCGGTGAATCGCCGATAGCTTTCGATGAGCAAGGGCTAGCCCGCCAAAAGTTACAGTGCAAAAAGGGATTAGGGGTGCAGACAAAGGGAGATCAAGAAGACTTTTGGTGAGTCACCGAGTGCCTTCGACAACCTCAGGATTCTCGCCGAAAGTTATGAAACCCAACATCAATTAAAGCATGAAATTAAAGGTGAGATGGGGACCTTCGGCGAACCGCCGAGTGTTTCGGCAAGCTCGACCCAGCTCGCCAAATGACCCAACATGCCTACTTTCAACCCAACTTCTCGAATTCAACCCCGTAACCCCTGAAAACAAAATCAAAGCATGCACTAGTCAAATTAAAGCAAGACCCATAACACCCATTACCTCATGATACTCAGACTTCTCCCGATTTTGCCAAATTTGGCCAATTGATGACTTTTACCCTTAAAAATGATGCCACTCACTCTATCATTGGGCAAACTACATCTTTTGGCAGAAATACGGGCTACTTAGACTTCACCCAACTAACTTAATAAAAATGCAAGCACAACCGCACAAAATTTAATTCATTTTAAGGCACATAATTATGGAAATTTGATAATATAAGCATTATGGGCAAGATTAACAATTTAAAACAGGCATTCGAACATTCTAATCCTATCAGAGAGGCCCAGCATACGACAACAAGATAAGATCATTTGCATAAGAGTACAAAATTGTTCAAAATAAACTCGGGGTTCAGAAAACCAACCTTTAATGCCGAATAATTTTAATATTGAAATGCTAGGAGGCAATGTAATCCCAATCCTGAGCACAAATCAATAACTAAAATACTCATAGAATGCAAAAATATAGAAACTAAAGTGCGGGTGTGAGTTTGTGAAGTTCGAAAGTGAGGGAAAGTGAAGAGTTTGAAAGTTTAAACCTTTGGCCTTATAAAAACCATCCAGTTCTATACCATTCGGTGACATTAGTCGTACTCGCCGAACTACTCGGCGACACGCCGAGTAGTCACTTACCTCGCCGAGTTTTACAAAACTTCCAGTTAATCCGGGGGTCCAAACAATGGACAAGATCACGATCGCTGACCTGGTCGACGACTCGCCAATAATTCCTGGGCTCACCGAGTTTAACAAACTCCACTTTAAAGTTACCTTGAGTCTAACGGCAGTCTGAGTCGGGGTTGCTGACCTCTTCGGCGATGCACCGACTGGACCTTTAGCTCACCAATTTTCTCTTTTCACACACTTTCCACACTTTGACCTGCACATTCAACACACCATTTTTCCAAAACAACAGCTAAAGCGACAAAACCTTGGGTTGCCTCCCAAGAAGCGCCTTAGTTAACGTTGTGGCACGACACACGTCCCCACTTAAGTTCCATTAGTAAGGTTTTCCTTATTTTCATAAGGAAACCCCCTTTTTGGTTCAGGGTAGAGGTTATTCAGCACTTGGTCCATTTGGGACCCTAGGAGCCGAATGAGCATGGAATGTGAGGTCGTCAATTGATTCAGTATCAAGATATTTTCTCTCATTTCCTCCAACACTCTTTCGAGTCCTTCAACTTTGTGCAAAAAGAGTAACAGGACCTTTTCAATTTTCCCGCCCTATTGCTTCTTCATTTTTCGACACTCGTGAGGGGGGATGCACCTGTCCATCTTTTTGGACAGTACCTCCAAGTCCTTAACCTTTTGGGCCAAGGCATCCAGCTGACCTAGCAATGTGGCCAAATGCTGGTCCTTCTCAGTCTCCTTGTTGATGTTGGCCACACAATCAAGGAGTTTGGTTGCGGTCTCAAAGGAGTGTCGCATCAAGCAGCCCGAAGAGAGTTGGTCAGCCATTATTTTATTTTTCGGGCTAAGACTCTAGTAGAAACATTCCAGAAGTAGTTTATTCGGAATCTCATGACTCGGGCTTTGCTACAATAGGATTTTAAACCTTTGCCACAACTCATACATGGATTCACTATCCAATTCCTTGAAATTTAGGATGTTGTCCCTAAACATCATCAATCTCGAAGGAGGGTGATCCATTGGGTTACTGTTGCTACCAAATATGCTTCAAGTCTCTGCTCAGAACAGCAACACACAAACCAAAACTAAAAATTAATTAAGTTCAACATGACTAACAAGAACAAAAATTCAACTTAACTAAAAATTCTCAAATAACACCACTCCCCGGCAGCAGCGCCATTTTGATTTCCCGTATCAGGATACTTCATCCAATACTAAGTGCCAATGATCGTGAGTAGTAATATAACCCAACTAAGTGAGTTGGGGTCGAGTCCCAAAAAAGTATTTCGTAATTGAGAATCAATAGACAAGTAAGAATATGCTCTAGTCATTCATAGCTAAAAACATTTACGAATAAAAATATGGTTTAAATTATAGGTGACACAAGTGTCAAATATAAATGGGGTTTGTTTGTATTATCAACTAAAATAGCAAATAACACGAAAATACGAATATGGAGACGAGATTCTTGGGATGTGATTGGATTATGGGATAAGGTAAACAACTGGGTAATTGCAATTAATAGTAAACAACTGCAAATCGGTGAATAAGCTAGACTTTGGTGGGGTAAACTTTCTCTTGAATAATTTACCCCGAATCAAATTGGTTTCTCTCGAACACCAATAAGTAGCAATGAAGCACAGCCTTCGCTTTAGTCCATTCACTCTCTTGAGCTGAACCCATGACAACCCAATACCCACAGACCATCGATTTAGTAATTTTAGTTTTAAAACCTCTCTCTCTCGCCAGCCAAAAACACGAAGCTAAGATTGTATTTGCAACTACAACCCATTAAATTCAACCATAAATACTGAACGAAATCACTTTTAAACAACAAATAAACTATAAATTAACAATATCCAACAGTTAAATCAACCCATAATCACATAATTACACCCCAAGAATTGAGGTTTTACTAGACATAGTAAAAAGGTAAAAATCTCTACCAAGTTGTGTTTCCATCAACTGGGTAGGATTGAAATAGTCTTTACAAAGGTCTAGGATGAAGAATATTCAACACCCACTTCCAATTTCTTAGAAATGGAAATCTTCAAATCTTCAAAGCTAAGGAAATATTGTCTCTCTATTCAGTTCTCATCTCTAAACTTCAAAAATTGAATAATAATATGATTTCACACAAGATCCAATATTAAGCTAGAAATTTAAACAAGTATTTATAGTTGTCAAAAAGTGTGTTGCGAAGGTCCAGTTGGCACAGTTAGTCCGGATCGTCGATCCAATCAGCGATCTACCCTTTGGACATTTGCATCGCCATTTTGCTTTTGCCTTCAGTATCTTCATGTTCTGTAATTTTGGGCTATATGGCACTGCATAGCGGAACTGTTCGGTGACTCACCGACTGCTCCTTTCTCTCGCCGACTGTATTTTATCCTTCAGGGATTGGCACTCTGGAATATTAGGCGAATCTCAGACCTTCTTTCCTTTATTATTTCAGCTGCCTTTTTCCTTTTTGCTCAATAGTGTCTATGCTTTGTCCTTCAATCCAAACACCTAAAATTCAAGGATTTACATCAGTTACTGGGACAAAATATGCATTTGAGGATACTAAATCTATTCAAATAAAGCCCAAAATGAGTACAAATTATGGACTCATCAGTCAACTGCAACCAGAGTGTGAGATTTTGTTAGGATGAATCCGCTCGAGTTCTTAGGATCGCAGATTGGTGAAGATCCCCAAAATTTCATTGATAAGGTCAAGAAGATCTTTGAAGTGATGTAGGTAACTGGGAATGATCGGGTTGAGTTAGCATCTTACTTACTTAAGGATGTTGCTCATATCTGGTATACTCAGTGGAAAGAGAACATGGTACAGATGCAACTCATATCACTTGGGATTGCTTTAGTGAGACCTTTCTGGATAGGTTTTTCCCAAGAGAGATAAGGGAGGCGAAAGCTCAGGAATTTATAAACTTGAGATAAGGTAGCATGACAGTCCAAGAGTATGGGCTCAAGTTTACCCAACTCTCCAGGTATGCTCCTCACATGGTTGCTGATTCCAGGGCTCAGATGAATAAGTTTCTATATGGAGTGTCAGACTTGGTGAAGACAGAGTGTAGAAATGTTATGTTGCTGGAAAATATGAGCATCTTTAGGCTCATGACTCATGCTCAGCAGGTTGAGGGTGATAAGCTTAGGGAACAGGCTAAGGAGAATAAGAAGGCTAGGACCGAAAATTATAACTATTCTCAGCAGAAATCGTGTGGTGGAAATCGCTCGCAGTGCCAGCAGAAATTTTCAGCTTCAGCTAATGTTCCGTCCTCCAAATTCAGACAAAATCAGAAGGGTAGGGCATCATGCTCTAAGTTTCAGGGAAGTGTTTCAGGTACCAAAACCTACCCAAATTTCCCTAAGTGTGGTAAGAACCATCCGGGCGAGTGCCTTGCAGGAAAGGAATGATGAAACGACCCGAGAGCACCCCCTAGTCGTTACCGGCGTATTCGACCTCGAAGAGGTCTTATACAAGCCCTTAGCATTCATCATAACATGTATCATAGAATAAAATCACAGAAAATTTGAAATTTTTACTTTGGAAGTTCAACTTTACTTCATATATGAAAAATATAATATAACTTCATCACAATATACCATCTAGACATAGAAGTATCGAAAATGGGACTTAGCCCTTACATTAATAAGAGGTCTTGAAGTAGGAAAGTACAACAATTTCTTCCAACATAAGCAACGAACTAACATAGAAGCTAGATCATAGGGTCTTGTCCTCGAACTTGAGGACTCACCAACTTGGGGAAGCAACTCCAAGTGTCTTGAGAAGTAAGCTTGAATCCTCAACGGCCCGAACCTAAATGTTGGGGAAAAAGGGAGAAAATATGGGTTAGTACAATACACGTACTAAGTATGGCTACTATGCATAAAAACCATCGAAACATGCATAAAAGGACTTTTAGCCAAAACATGCTCTTTACCAAGTAAATCCAATATGCACACAAAGTAAGCATCATAGTCCAAACCAACATAATATCATCCCAACATGTAGACAACCCAAGCAATACTAGTGCAATGCAAAGAATAGAACCCCATAACCCTATTCAAAACCAAGTATCACATTAAGCAACCTACTTCATACATACATTCATAAGATCATATATCATCATAACTTACCATATTCATAACGATCATACATAACATAGCTTCAACATACATAAGTCATAACCATCATAATCATAAGAGAACACCACTACAACCATCTCTTAGGATCCTACAAGTGCAATGTGCAAGAGAAGTCCCATACCCTCCCTTACACTATGTAGAAACCCTTAAGAAAGCCCTAGTAAGAGTTCACACCTTTCATACCTTCATTTAATTTTACATTAGGGAAATATTGCAATAACTGACATAGACCATGAGAGCTACATGGAATCCGGTGTTCTACTCCCACACTGAAAAGAGAGGGTTAACACTTGCCTAAGGTGTAACCATTCGTACATAGCTATCTAGGTGGATCCACTAAGCTAAATTCCTATGTGGGCACATAGTTAAGGGTCAAGCAGATTGCTTATAAAAACCCTAACTTACTAAACGTGGGGGTTTCCATCTCATGAGACAACACATACCGTGGGTAATTCGGACTTGCTAAGCGTGAGAAAACCCATGTGGGGAGCCGGACTTACTAAACGTGAAACCCCCATCTCATTTACATGCCCTTTCAGTGATAAGCATCTAATTCCCTTTAGTAATCATCTTTAGTCATCACATAAGTTCGCATTAACCTTTACTAGACTCTTATGTAAACATCTTACCATAATAGCTCATATGTGCTCATAAGTGAGTAACAATCCTTTCACTTAAGAAACACTTAGGAAATGAGTAAACCTTTCACTTCACATTACATTATAATCATGAGAACTCCCTTTATATCATATAACAATCATACCATAACATACATACATACTTCATAGCTAATTTAAGTGTAGAGGGTTAAGGATAAGGAAGCTAGGACATCAACACCACAACAACACATTAGGTATAGCATCATTACAATCTAAGTAATTCACCTTTCATACTTGAGTTCAAAGAAGAACCAACCTTCATACTTTCTTGCCCTTCATGGGACATTCATACTTCAATTACCAAGGAATTCATAACCAATACATAATACAAGGTAATTCATGAAGTAATGACATAATCATCATCAATATAAGCAATTAACATATTCCCTTGATAGCCTTCAAGGCTCCATTCAAAGGCTCAGCCCTAATTTCATAAATATTATACATAACCTAGGGTATAATCAATACACAAACATGAATTACATAAGATCACATTCAATTCATAGCCTTCAATTAATAGCCAACATAAACTAGGGTTAGAATTAGGAAAAGAATGAGAAAAATGGGTCTGATGAGGAATTCTTCAAGAAACCACCAATACAACATAAATTCATTTATAATTGTTTATATAACATCAATCAAAATCAGTTTATAACATCAATTTCACTTTAGAAAGTAGACACACGTTTTTGGATTGAAAACCTAGAAATTGGAGATTTTGAAATTTATCTTGAAGGGGCCTCTTGGGGAAAGGAATCCCAAGAGTGATAAGCAACCATACCTTATTGAAGAATTAACCACAAAAATCCGAGTTGAAACCTTGGAGAGTTGGTCTTCTTCTTGAAGCTCCAATCTTCTTACCTAAATGCTAGAAAAATAATTTCTAAGGGTTATCTCTATCATCCAGTTCGGGTTAAGGATTCAATCTCCGAAACCCCAACTCTTGAGTCAGTTTCAGTGGTTAATGAGCTTCCAGAAGTGTTTCCAATTGTCACGACCCGGGAGCACCCCCTAGTCGTAACCGGCGTACTCGACCTCGAAGAGGTCTAATACAAGGCTCTTAGCATTCATTCATCGCATAGAAACTAAAACCATAAGGAATTTAAAACTTTCTTTACCAAGAAAAACATTGCATAAAAAAAATAGCAAGCGGAAGACTTTCTAGACTTTATACATGATGTCTCAAAACCATCTAATACTTTAGAGTACAAAATTCGAGACTAATCCCACACACAACTTAAACAATACTAAAAAGACATAAAAGAACATATTGGGTATTGTCCTTGAATCTATGAGGACTCGCTAAGTCTTCATCTTCACCACTTAGAAACCTATCAAATAGCCATGACATGTCATCATCTCCAAATCCCTACACTTTAGTCCAAAAAGGGAAAGAAAGGGGTTAGCACAATTAAGTACTAAGTATGGAGACCATG
>JAJOOS010021660.1:0-20910 GCA_029582725.1 Solanum chiquidenum
AGTATCTTCGTGTGTGAAGAAAGTTTTTAATTCCTTATGGTTTTGGTGTCTATGCGATGAATGAATGCTAAGAGGCTTGTATTAGACCTCTTCGAGGTCGAGTACGCCAGTTACGACTAGGGGGTGCTCCCGGGTCGTGACAACTTTCCACTTTTGGTTAAAGGGATTTTAAAAGAAAAATATATATGAAAAATGTTCTTCAAAAATAATATTTAATTAGCAAAATAATGTACCTAAATATAAAAGAAATAATATGTTTATTAGTAAAAGAATATTTTTGTCTAAAAAGTAACAATAGGGGCATTTTTTGACCGAACCATTAACGAATGACATTTTTATTCAATTTCACATAGCTTAATTAAAGACTTTTTTTTTTCTCTTTTCCGTAAATAATTCAATATAAAGAGAAAAAAAATCTTCCTAATCAATGAGGGACACTATATTTTGTTTATGGTTACAAATTTTACACGAAATCTGATGGTAGTGTGTAACGAACTGAGTTCCGTCGTTATGGAAAAGCCAATGAAGAAAGAATTGGGATCAGAAAACTTTTTCGTAGTAATTGGATTTTGCCAACTAGTCCAAATTTGGACGAAATCAGAGTCATTAAGGTGTAGGAAAATCTGGTAACAATTGGGTGAGTTAATTATGTTTTTGATTACATGAGTAGTTAGATAAGTCGTTAAAGAACCCGTACGACTTTACGGAATTGAATTTGGGTGAGTAGAACTCCCTGAATCGATCTTAGCGCTAAGGGTATTTTCTAAGCGTCGTTGGTTAGAGATATGTTGTTAAATAAAGATTTTTGGAAATTATTAAATAGCTCACTGGTTCGTGCAAGCCGCTTTGGCGGGGGTTTTGGCCGCTCTGGCGGGGCCACTGCATTGGGGTGAGGGCCGCTGTGGCGGGTTTAACGCTACTTAAAGTCGTAAATAAACCCTTAAACGTCATTATTATGCACTTTTCGACTTTGAGAGCTAGGAGACGACCCTACACGAGTTCTTGAGCATTTTTCACCATTCTTGAGGCTAAAGGTAAGCTTTTCACTCCCCAAATCCTTTTTTCGATCCGTAGAACATAATAGAATGGATAAGTATTGATGGGGGAGGGTTTGGTTAAAGATTATATGGTGGAAACAACCCTAAATTGGGTATTAGGATCTTGGGTTTGGTCTAGGGTTTGTTATAATCCGGATAATTAGACCTTTTATTGTTGATCCTTGCGTTAATTATATGTTTTTAGACCACGAACAAATGGGAAAAATCCGGAAAGGGAAAATTCAAGTGCCTTAGGGGATTCAAGCTTGGATTGGAGGTAGGTGATGGTTGTGATTCTATGATTGTGTGATGTATGTTTGTTCTTGCTTCATAATGATACATGTATGTATGTGAATGTTGCATTATTGATCACACTTATTGTAAATGAGGATAATTGAATAATTGTATGCTATGAATCACCTCTTGTTGTATGATTGTGAGAATATACATTGTGATTGTGATTGTGGTTTCTTGAATGGGCGGGTGTCACGATCTGACACACTAATTGGGATCGGTTGCCATATTCAGGCATAAATATGGGATCGGTTAACACGTTCCAGCATAAATATGTGATCAGTTGCCACTTTCTGGCATAAATATTGAATCAGCTACCACGTTCCATCACACTAACTTGAATCGAGTCCCACGAACTGGTATGCTAATAGTTTGGGTTTGGGTTCCATGAGAGGACCATTGAATTGGGTTCCGTGAGAGGACCATTGAATTGTGTTGTGTATCTACTTGTGATGAGTTCGTTCATATCTAATGATGATTGATATTGGAAGACAGTATGTTGCTCTAAATTGATATAGCTGTGATATGTGAGAATTGTGAAGTTGTTCATTGTTCGTATATTTTGATGATATATTATATGTTCGATATGTGCATGTGATTATATTGTTATATTGACTAATGTATGTTACACTTAGTGGGATAGCCACGTGATCCTACCAGTACACGATAGTTGTGTACTAATACTGCATTTTCTCTTATTTTTGTTGAGTACAGGACATCTTCCGGCGGCTATTGACAGACCTCGCTTAGAAGCTCAGTGATCGCTGATTCGAATTCAAGGGTGAGCCAGTTCTTCTGGGATGCTTAGAGTTATCCTTATGTTTAGTCCATCCTATTCGGACTTAAACTAGTTCTTTAGATGATTTTCTTGTTTAGACTTATGAATCTTGTTAGAGTTTTGGTAGATTGACTTTCAGGTTCTAGGGGTTGTTCTTCCGCATTAGTTTGATTAGTTGTTTGTTAAAAACCTTGGAGTTTATGGGAACTCTATATAATTTCTGCACTTAAAAACTTGCTTCAGTATCTTTAAATGCATAGTTTTTGTGTAAGTTGTTTAGTTTGGGTTGTAGTAATGCTTCTCCCACTAGAGGGTTAGTGTGGGTGGCAATCACGACGGTCTGGCTCGTGACAAAGTTAGTATCATAGCCCTAGGTTCGTTGATCTCATTGTACCAAAGAGATTCTAGTAGAGTCTTACGGAATGGTAAGAAGACATCTGTACTTTTCTTCGAGAGTCTATAGGATTTTAGGAAAAACTCACTTCTTTCTACCCCTTCGTGTTATGACTTGAATCAAATTGGTATCTGGGTGATACAAATTGGTATCTTACCTCCTTCACTCTGTGGCCCGAATTAGAGCAACAATAGCGGTAACACCATCACTAGCAAGAGAGGATGTATATAGACTTTCGACAGTTGAATAGGGTCACCATTCAGAACAAGTATCCATTGCCTCAGATATATGACCTTTTTGACCAATTACAAGGTACATTGGTTTTCTCTAAGATTGATTTAAGGTCTGGTTACCATCAGTTAAAGGTTGATGCAGTTAAGAATTGGGTTCGACCAAGTTTTGTGATTGAATTTTGCAGTTTTGTGGGGCTCGCTAGCTTCTATTGTCACTTGTGGTATGAGTTGAGTCCAATTGGTATCTCAACAAGGTGAACTAGACGCCATAGTCCCGGCTGAAGGGACACAAGAAAGTTAATTGGAACTGAGAAGGTTCCAATTGGTATCTAGCCTTTGGGACCGTATAAGGTATGGCTGATGGTTGTTTATAGAACGAACTGATTAAAGAAATTAGACTTGTCTGTGAATTGTAACTTGGAACGGTGAATGTGTGCTTCTAGTTGCCAAAAATTAACTATGAATGTGAAGAGTGTATTACTTGAATGCTTTGATATGATTATGTGACCAATATTGCTTGTCTGAATGTGGATATGTGCAATGTGCTGACCTAAATGTTGAAATTGTACCAGTTGTAACCGCTTGAGTGTCGTGGAACTTGTTGTGAAAAGAAAGTGATCACGAGATTAGGTGCAAGGGTCTAGATAAATTACGGTATGGTTCGTAAGCGAGAAATATGGACGTACGTTGCAACCAATTGATAATCGTGTGAGAGTCTGGGTGTATCCTGGGGATATGTTTGTGGTAGTGTTAAAATGATGTAAAAGAATTCTAAAGTACATACTTCGTTGGGTTGATCGGGGGGTAGATAATGATTGTCCTAGCTAAAGGGTTTTTCTCTAAAGATGCTTGTGTTGTAGCTGGGAACCTTTGGGGGAAATGGGAAATAAAAGAACACAGAAAAATTGTTGACAGGGATTCTATTTCCGTTATGGCCACTGGGCGGGATTTTTCCGCCAAGGCGAGACCGCCAGTGTGGGATTTCTCCCGCCAGAGCGGGATAGGGTGAGACAAAATCTTAGCCCTGTCTCCCCTGTTATTCCTAGTCACAATTTTAGACTCGAATTGTACCCGAACTAAACCCCGCGGTCTAGTTCAGTATTCAACAATTGAATATAAGTTATAAGGTGTGTTAAAATTGTGGAGAACCTGGGCATATGAGGAGGAAATCAGCAAGGCTGTGGAGGTCGGGGAAATGGTAATACAGGTAGAGGAGTAGTGCAGCTAGGAAAGGAAATTGCCTGTCAAGAGCACAATGCTCAGTTTTATGTTTTTCTGGGAAAGACCGAGTTTGAGGGTGTGATGTAGTGGTCACAAGAACTACTCTTGTTTGTGCCCGGATGACTATTAGTTTGTTTGATCCAAGTTCTGCCTATTCGTATGTGTCAGTTCAATTGCCTTGAGATTTGATGTGGTTTGTGATATACTTGATACCCCCATCCATGTTTCTACCCTAGTTGAAGAGTTAGTCATAGTCACCCATGTATATCGTGTTGTCCTATTGTGTTTATGGATTTTCAGACTTGGGTTGATTTAGTTATACTTGATATGACTGACTTGATATAATCTTAGGCATGACTTGGTTGTCCCCCCTATTATACCGGGCTTAATTGTAATACCAAGTCGGTAACTCTAGAAATCCCCGGTAGGGAAAGATTAGAGTGGGAAGGGGTGTACAAGCCTAAGCTAGCTAAGATCATATCCTCCATTTGGGCTAGGAAACTGGTAGGGCGGGGTTGTTTGACTTATTTTGTTCATGTTCAGGGTGTTGAGGTTGAATCCCCCTCTATTAAGTCTATTTCGGTTGTGTTAGAATTGAGAGAGCTTAAATCTCAAATCCAAGGGCTTCTTGATAATGGTTTCATCCATCTTAGTGCTTCCACGTGGGGTGCTCCTATCTTGTTTGTTAAGAAGAATGAGGGTAGTATGAGGACTGGTGATTTTATCTTAAGCCATAAAAGAGTGGACTGATACCGGAATGACAAGCTTATGGATAAAGAAAGTTCCATTGAGGATACTTGGGTGAAGGAAATTGAAGATTTTAGTCAGAAAGTGTGTACCAAGATTGGGTTAGTCCTTTAAATTTGATGATTATACTCGATTTTTAGGTGTTATGTTGATGAAAGGTTGGCTTTGTGGTGATAGTCAAGGCTGACTGAGTATTATGGTAATAAGTGTTCGTGATGGATTGTGACGGGATGCAACTATATAATAAAATTGTTGGTTAAGTGAATTTTTCTATAGTAATTACGACTTGTGAGTATCTAAGGTTGTGGTTTTCCAATAATTGGTGAGTAACGTGGGTGTATAGAAAGTTTTAACAGATGGTGGGACACCATTCGAATAGAAATTAAAGAGCTAGAGTCATAATAAAGAAAAATAGTGGGATGTAGTACAACCTTTAGAGAGAGGCGAGAGCAAGGATATTTTAGTTGATTGCAAAGGCTAAACATATATCTTCAGAAGGGTAGATAATTGGGTTCAGAGACACGTGATTTCATTCGTTTTGATGTGGCTATGGTAATAGTGTCATGGGTCTGTCAAATGAGTCAAAAACTATCGAAAAAGACTTGAGAAAGGAGTGTGTGGACATTAGCTTTAGTGTGATGACAAGTGCTTGGTCTTGTTTTGGAGTCTAGTAATGAGTATGATTGGAATTTTTGCGAAATATATGGTAAGATCGATGGAGATGTGATCAATGATAAACGGAGATCCATGACTTCATAAAAATCTTCAAGGTACAAGCTAATATTAATAGAGAAAGGGATTGTGTTATATGGTGGAAATTACAATTCAAATTTTCGTTGTGAGTCTACATTCGTGGTGATGTATTTTGTCAAGGTATGAATTGACAAGACGATGAATGATCAATTGTATCCGGTATTGAGAATTTGAAAGGACTTACACATGGGGTGAGTCATAAGTTTACTACTATTGATTGTTAAGTATCTAAGAAAGGTTTTATTTTTAAAAGTGTTGGTTTATAATTAGGTAAAAGGTCGGAGTGCTTATGATGGTTGTTAGTGTTGTGAGCATGATTCACTAGCTATGCTCTAGTGTGTTTTCACTTTTATGGGTGGATCCCTAGTTGTGGATCAGGGGTACCAAATCCTGCGATGTTCTCTTGGTTGAGTGGGAAGATTTGGAAGATTTCATTATTTTGAATGACATAATTGGTGTTGTCTTGGAGTTGTTAAAGTATTTTTGTGGTTCTACATATACCACCTCGCTTATGAGAATTTATAGAAGAGCTACCATGCGTATTTGTGGTTGTCCGGCAATCTTAATATTCCTCTAGTCGTCGAGGTCATGTATCATTTATGTGTGGTTGAATGTGGGGATCATTGGGTTCAATTCTACTGTTCTTAAAGGTAATCTACAATTACTAAATCTAGCATTTCGATGGTGTTGTTGGAGTGGTTGTATGCTTGGACATATCCCTAGATGAGTATCTAATATATAAAGATCAAATTTGCTATAACTTAAGCTCATGGAAATTTATGTTGTGGGATGGAAATATTATTAAGTTGGGTATTACGAGTGTGTGTTGGTTGATTCAGGTTCACTTCTATTTGTAGCGAGTATTGACTTGGAATTTTATCATGCTTAAGTGCTAAATGATTCGTCCGGATAATTGTGTCAAGGTCCTTGATAACATGTTGTAGACGTGCGTACGATCAACTTTGGTGGTTGTTGGGAATCACTTTTGTTGTAGTTAAGTTTATATACAACAATATTTATCACTCGAGTGTTGAGATGACTTCATTGAGGCATTGTAAGGGAGGATGTGTAGGTACTCAATTGGTTGGTTTGAGGTTGGAGATGTGAAACCCTTAGGGGGTAATGAGATTCGGTAAGAAGGGCATGCGATACAAGTATCCCCAATAATTGGATGATTCAGATACTACTCTACCCTTACTTTAATGAGTCTTTCCTAGTTGATCACTCGGGGACGAGTGATGGGTAAATGGGTATCTAATGTAATGACCTGATTTTCGTCGTTATGGAAAAGTCAATGGAGAAAGAATTGGGGTTAGAAAACTTTTTCTTAGTAATTGGATTTTCCCAACCTAGTCCAAATTTGGACGAAATCGAAGTCATTAAGGTGTAGGAAAATCTGGTAACAACCAGGTGAGTTAATTATATTTTTTATTACATGAGTAGTTAGATAACTCGTTAAAGAACCCGTACGACTTTAAGAAATTGAATTCGAGTGAGTAGAACTCCCAAAATTGATCTTAGCCCTAAGGGTATTTTTTTAGCATCGTTGGTTAGAGGTATGTTGTGAAATGGGGATTTTGGAATTCTTTAAAGAGCTCACTGGTTCGTGCAAGCAGCTTTGGCGGGGGTTTTGGCCGCTCTGGTCGGGCAGCTGCAGCAGGCTGAGGGCCGCTATGGCGGGTTCAACGCGACTTAAAGTCGTAAATAAACTCTTAAACGTCTTTATTATGAAATTTTCAACTTTGAGAGCAAGGAGACGACCCCAGACGAGTTCTTGAGCATTTTTCACCATTCTTGAGGCTAAAGATAAGCTTTTCACTTCCCGAATCTGTTTTTCGATTCGTAGAACGTAATAGAATGGATAAATATTGATGGGGAGGGTTTTGTTAAAGATTCTATGGTGGAAACAACCCTAAAATGGGTATTAGGATCTTGGGTTTGGTCTAGGGTTATTGGGTTTGTTATAATCTGGATAATTAGACCTTTGATTGTTGATCCTTGCGTTAATTGTATGTTTTTAGACCACGAACAAGCGGGAAGACTCCGGAAAGGGAAGATTCAAGTGCCTTAGGGGATTCAAGCTTGGATTCGAGGTAGGGGATGGTTGTGATTCTATGATTGTGTGATGTATGTTTGTTCTTGCTTCATTATGATACATGTATGTATGTGAATGTTGCATTATTGATCACACTTGTTGTAAATGAAGATAATTGAATAATTGTATGTCATTAATCACCTCTTGTTGTATGATTGTTAAAATATACATTGTGATTGTGATAGTGGTTTGTTGAATGGGTGGGTGTCACGATCCGGCACACTAACTATCGGTTGCCATGTTCCGGCATAAATATGGGATCGGTTGCCATGTTCTGGCATAAATATAGGACGGCTACCACGTTTTGGCACACTAATTCGGATCGGGTACCACGAACTGGTATGCTAACAGTTTGGGTTTGGGTTCCATGAGAGGACCATTGAATTGGGTTCCGTGAGAGGATCATTGAATTGTGTTATATATCTACTTGTGATGAGTTCGTTCATATATAATGATGATTGATATTGGAAGACGGTATGTTGCTCTAAATTGATATAACTGTGATATGTGAGAATCGTGAAGTTGTTAATTGTTCGTATATGTTGATGATATTGTATATGTTCGATATGTGCATGTGATTATATTGTTGTATTGACTAATGTATGTTACACTTAGTGGGATAGCCGCGTTATCGTACCAGTACACGGTGATTGTGTACTGATACTGCACTTGCTCTTGTTTTTGTTTAGTACATGGCATCTTCTAGCGGCTATTGACACACCTTGCTTAGAAGATCAGTGATCGCCGATTCGAATTCAAGGGTGAGCCAGTTCTTCCGGGCTGCCTTGAGTTCTCCTTTTGTTTAGTCCATCCTATTCGGACTTAGACTAATTCTTTAGATGATTTTCTTGTTTAGACTTATGAATCTTGTTAGAGTTTTGGTACATTAACTTTCAGGTTCTAGGGGTTGTTCTTCCGCATTATTTTTATTAGTTGTTTGTTAAAAACCTTTGGAGTTTATGGGAACTCTATATAATTTCTGTATTTAAAAACTTGCTTCCGTATCTTTAAATGCATAGTTTATGATTAAGTTGTTTAGTATGGGTTGTAGTAATGGTTCTCCTATCGGAGGGTTAGTGTGGGTGCCAATCACGACGGTCTGAGTCGTGACATAGTGCAAGATCAACAATGAGAAATGAAATCAAATCCAAATTTTAGTGATTACTATGCACATATAAAAGAGATTATACAAGTGGAATACTGCGAATCACCATTGTAGTAAATAGTATCATGCAAATATGAATGATTTTATCTGACTATGGATCTTGGTGTTAAAAGCATAGTCAATATAAATTGATTAATATTAAACACCATATTCAATATAAAAAATATGAATCATTAATTCTTGTGATGCAAGCAATTGAAGTGTGTTATGTGCCTTAACCTATCAAGAAAAAGGACAAGGATGATTGGCAGTTATTTTCACGATCCAAAAATTGGGTGTGATGGCACCCATCTTATCCGACCAAGATAGGTCACTTTGAATAACTCTCTATAATGGTAAAAGAGGAAGTAAGAACAGAAACAAGGAACTAAGAAAACATTACGCGGAATCCATAAATATAAGGGAAAATGTTGTGAATATACCTGAACTTTGACGAAAATTGATGAAACAATTCCACACTTTGGGCGGGTCCTATTGCCCCTCTACACTATTTAATAATATATTTTAATGGTATATATGTGTCCATCTAGATTACTAAGTGAATACACATACGATGGATGTGTAGAGAAAGAACAAAATACTTTATGAGCCTATCATTAACTATCACATATCAATAAAGGTAAAATTTATTTTATAACATTCTTTTTTTTAATAATATTCATTAATTTAGATCCGTTTCTTTTCACCTCTTTACCTAATTCTTCTTCCCCATAGCCATTGTTCACTTAAACACAAATCTCCATTGTAGCTCAAAGAGGTAAGCTTTAACGAATTATTCTCTTTAATTTTTGACTACTTTGTTTGTCTTGTTTGTTCGATTTTTAATTAGGGCTTCTAATTTCTAATTTTTCTAATTACGATTAACCATGGAAGAGGTAAATGGATTTGAATAGCATCTCTTTTGAAAAGGGTGATACAAAGTTGAATAATGAACTGCGATGCTTTCATGATTTATTGCTCTCTTAGAAAACTTATTGGTTCGATAATAATTCGGATAGAAAATTTTGGTCTTGCCCATATTATGAATCAGAGTGTAAATATTTTGTTGGAGGGATGATGTTGTTAGTTAACTATCAAAGTTCATCATTCCAAATTTAGTGAAGAAGATGAAGGACATGAATGTACTATTAGTTGTATATTTGAAGAAAATGAAGGATATGGAAGAATCATAGATTACAATGATAAAGAAATTATGGAGGTGGAAGCCCAATCTGTAGATGGAAAAGGTTTGGGGAATAGGAAAGGTCGGCAATTGTTTGTTAAAGGAATAAATAATCTACACATATATTTAAGAGCAAATATTACGTTCTATACATCTATTAATTAATAATTTATAATATAATAGATTAATTACGAGTGGTAACAGATACGAATTAATTAATATTAAATTAAGTTTATTTTTTATTCTAATATTTAGTGCAGGTAAGAGAAAGTAATATCATTTACGTTTTAATTAGGGAGAAGTTATTTCGAAAACTTAATTGTACTACAATTTAGGAAGGAGTTATTGAGGAAACAAAATCACAACAATTTCGGAACGAGTTTAGGAGTTTGAGTATAACACCTTTTTCAAAAAGTAAAATCGCAAACCTCTCCCCATAATCTTCTTAAAAAATATTCATAACCATTTTCATTCTGTGTTCATAGATTTCGATAATACGAAAATGGATATGTTATCGGTCAAATCAGTTCTACAAAACAATCCGACAAGAAAAGAAGTGCAAGAAATGGTGGATAGTGGTAGAGTGGACTAAAGTTGGATGAGTTTAAATCTCAATAAGTTGGGCTATTTTAATCATTTGGGATCATTCTGGCCCATCAATGAAGCCCAATGTGATAAACTTCCCTAATGCTCGGCTAAGTTTTGAACATTTGTGTTGATCAAGCGGAACACCTTAACCTTAAGTAGAAGGAAAAAAAAGAGATTATTGATTTTCTTGATCCAACTTCCTCATTTGCACTCATCAAGCCAACTTTGATCTTTGAGAGACATCAAAGAAGTCAAAGTAAATGTGTGGAAATGTGTTGTAATGGGTTGTCAAAATGAATTATGTTTATTTTGAGTTTAAATCCCACTTTTTTCTAAAGTTAATTAGTCTTTTTTATTGTCTTAAAAAACATAAGTAAATTGAGGTTCAAGGGCTTGTTTAAGAAGGAGATAACGATCGACAATGGATGCAAAACAAAAAAAAAAGTTTTTTGTTACCGCTATCCCTCTAAGACTGAGGGTAGTTGGGGAGGAGGGATGGGTGCCATGACGAAACAGGACCGTTTTGCATTGGATGATCTTTAACCTCCATACAATTGATGACTATGTTTTTGGGAGCAATAATCAATATAATATTTGATTCATATGGTCAACATGCCAGTTCATATAATGCACCGTCTGGTCTTGTATTTGTAAAAACAAGTTGTCTCTAATTCAATTATATATTGATTAGCAAAAAATCATAACTATTTAACTTATTCCTAGTAAATTGACCCTGAAATAACATATCCAAATTATAAGAAAGCCAATAGACTCTATTTTTGAGAATCAACCTGATTCTATCTTTGTTCATTTCGTTTGAAAAAGGGAAGGATTCCAAATGAATCAATCTTTCTTTTCGTTGTTGATTCTCACTTTTATTAATCAATGTGGGATATTCTGAATCGTTATTACTAATGAAATTCACAACTCAAATGATGTCAAAAGATTATTTCACCCTCTTTTCACAATATATGATAATAATAGTAATTCAAAAATGTAGTATTCAATCCAAAATTATAGTTTTCAATTTAGAAATAGAAACATTATAATATTTAATTCAAAATTACAATATTCAATCCATACATAACACAAGTATTCAATTTGAAACTACAATAACTCCAATATTCAATTAAAATATGCAGTATTCGAACAAAAAATATAGTATTCAATTAAAAAATAGTGTACTCAATTGAAAATTATAAAATTCAATTTAAAACTCAATTTTGAATGCTATATATAATTCTCTAGGAAGAAAAAATCGTATACCTATGCTTTATATAGATGTGGCTGAAAGCAGCTGTGTGTTGTCCTACTGAGGGCTATCTTAACAATGCTATTAAAACTTCTATGGACAGCGATTGCATACATTACTGCAACTACTATACGCAGTTTGCACATTCAGAACGCTAACGAACATTTACTATTCATAATATATCTTATTTATGATTTTACATACATATGCACCTAAGGTCAGAAATAAACCCCAAAAATATTTTAATTTGCAATTTTCGAACTTCAGAGCTAAGGAACGAAACCAGGGCTTTTCTTGATAATTTTCCACCATTCTTGAGGCTAAAGGTAAGATTTTCTCTCCCCGAATCCATTTTTTGATCCGTAGAACGTAATCTAATGAGTAATTATCTATGGCGAAGAGTTTTGATCTGAGAATTATGGTGGGAAAAGCTGAGATTTGGGATCATGGGTTTGATCTAGGGTTCATAGGATTGTTAGTAATTTTGGTAATTAGTGATTGTTTATTGATTCCCGTGTTATATTGATTGGTTGTAGACCAAGAACAAGTGGAACGAATCTAGAAAGGAAAAAATCAAGTTTCTTAGGGTTTCAATCTTGTTTCGACGTAGGTGATTGTTATGATTTCATGATTGTGTGATATATATTTGTTCTTACTTCATTATACTACGTGTATGTATGCGAATGTTGCACTATTGATCAAACTTTTTGTAAATGAGATAGATGAATGATGAATGCCATGAATCATGACTTAATTGTATGATCTGGAGAATATACTTGTAATTGTGATTGTGAGTTGTTGAATGGATCGGGTGTTGCATTCTGATACACTAACTTGGATCGGTTGCCACGTTCCAGCATAATTATGGGATCGGTTGCCACATTCTGACATAAACATTGGATCAGGTACCACGTCCTGGTATGCTAACTGTTTAGGTTTGGGTTACATGAAAGGACCAATGATTTGCTATAATTGTGTATCTTGAGAAATGTGAAACTATACCTTGTTCGTAAATGTTGATAATATTGTATATGTTAGATATATGCATGTGATTATATTGTTGTAATGACTTACTTATGTTGCACTTAGTAGGATAGCCATGTGATCCTACCAGTACACTGTTGTTGTGTACTGATACTGCACTTGCTCTTTCTTTGTTAAGTACAGGGTATCTTCAGGTGGCTATTGACAAACCTCGCTTAGAAGATCACTGATCGTCGTTCTAATTCAAGGGTGAGCCAGTTCTTCCAGGCTGCCATAATTTCTCCTTTCGTCTATGTCAATAATTCAAACCTACACTTTTCTAGTTAGTTATTAGTTCATTAGCTTGGGGTTGTGACACTTGTAATTAGACTTATGGATCTTGTTAGATGTTTTGGTACATTGACTTTCAGGTTCTAGGCATATTTTCCACATTGTTTCGTTGTTAGATCATTTGGAAGATTATGGGAACTTCAGTTTTTAGCTATTTAACTTGCTTCTGTAACTTAAATACCTCAGTATTTGTTTATTAAGTTTGTTAACTAATTAGTATAAATGGTTCTCCAACCGGAGGGTTAGTGTGGCTTCCAATTACGATCATCTGGGTCGTGACACAATCTCATCTGCAATAAGATGTCAGTGTGTTGTTGGAGGAACTCCCAACTGTTCTGGCTCCTCTTATGGGTCATTTTCAAGCGTGAGCCTTTCTTGCGATGGTTAAAGCTTTGTCTATCACCTTCACTATTACCTGCTATATCTCCTCTCTTCTTTAGTTCTCCTTTTTTCCTTTGACCAACTGATCCATGGTGCTTTTGTGTAGGTGGTCGGGGTTTATCCCCAAGGAATTGAAAAATGAGGCCTGGATTTGTAACTCATGAATCTCTGATAAACAAACTCTAATCTTCTTCTTCCTTCCCCTTTTACACTGACCTCCTTATTTTCTGTTGTCATGACCAGATGAAGCTGAGTTGGTAGCTCTCTCTGTCTTCAAACTTTCTGGAATTCTAATGGTTGTCTTCGATCCAATTAACTGCCTATTTTTTGTGAAGATTTTTGATAGCTAAAGCATTTCTTTTTAGCTTTTATTACATATATAATGTAGTCTTCCAAGTAAACATGCTTAAATTCGTAGTTGTATATTATGGTTTCATGCCATAGATAGGTTTTGTAAATTATTTTGTTTCCATGTGACTGCTATTTTTTATTTTTCCATATGTTAATGATGCATAGTAATTATCAATGTTCTGAAACTCAATGTTGAGGTTTGTACTTTGTCACTATTTATGTGCTTTTTGGAATATATGCGTCAACCAGTGACCACAGGACCAGGTCCCTCAAAAAACTTAAAGTGCAGAAAATAAATAGCACAATGTAAAGTAGGCACAATGATTTTACGTGGAAACCTCCATGCTCAAAGGAGTAGAAACCACGACCTGTCACACATGATTTTTCAAATTATTTTCACTAATCTTCTCAAGCAAAAGGGGAACACATATTACAACCAAACAATGAGATTAACCTCATAATCTCAATGCTAAGTAATACAACCTATTACTTACTGAGCCTAAGCAATGCATCCATTGCCCACTATACTAACACTCAATGATTAATATAGACTTTTGACCGTAAGACAAAAATTTACGCATAATGATGTTCTTACAATGACTCAAACAAAGTTTTGAAATTGTTTCTAACAAGAGTGAAACAAATCTTACAAGTGAAGCACAAAAGACACAAAGCTTGAAATACAACAAAGAAATCTCAGCACTCTATCAGGTCCCTTTGTTGAGTTGAGTAGTGTTCTTCTTTGAATAGGGCCTTCTCTTTGTAAGCTTAAGAATTTTGTTTGCCAAATCTTGTGTTTGTGTTTTGTGAGAAGAGGCTACATGAAATGAACACAAACTCCTTGAGACGACCTCATTGGCTGAGATTCTACTTCTCTAAAAAGACGTGCACCAACCACATGAGAGGTGGCAACTTTTCTGGCAGTTGTGTTGTCGTCCTTTTCACATACGCAACCTTGCAGGGACCTTGTTCCTTGCAATGTTATTTGTAGGTTCTTGAGAATACTTGCTAACTCTGTTTCTCTTTTGAATAAATGAATCTTCTTGTTGTTTTCCATTTTGATTATATCGACCAAAAAAGAATTATTGTCCACTTGACAAACCACCTTTTCTGTTTCGATTGGTGAAGTATGCTGAGGACTTCACCAGCTCACTGACATGACAACTTTACAGTTATACACCATTATACATCTGATGGAGAGAACTCTGCCAGTGACTGGGTCCCTGCATTTGTATACCACTGAAATAGAAAATCTCGTTCGCTCTTCCTATTGGTGCAGTACACTGCACTTTTGACCTACCACCTAACATGCCATTTTTACAGTTGTACCCCATTTTTAATCTGGACGAGAGCACTCTGCAGGGACTGGGTCCCTGCATTTGTGAGGATCATCAAAACACCTAGAATATAACATTTTCCCCCTTTTTGATGATGACACACAAATATTCCTCACACTGAGTTTATTCATTCATTTCACTGTCGTCAGTCCTAATAGCAAGGATATGGTTGCTTGATAGATCTCTAAGTTTGTTAAATCATCAAAACTTTACATCAACTTCAAAATAACATTTCCCCCCTTTTTGATGATAACAAACTTATTACATTCTCCCCCCTTTCACCCGTTCCCCCTATTAGCATCACTCTTCAGGTAACTAGATTGGTCCTCTTATTTTCATCATCCCGAAAGTTTGTCAAATCATGAAAACATCAAAATAGAATTTCCCCCTTTTTGATGATGATAAACTTGTTCAACTTCTTCCCCCTATCGGCATGACCATGCCCTCTTCAAGTAGTTAGCATTGATTCCCCCTACCGGCATGACCATGTCTTCTTCAAGTAGCTAACATCATTGATCTCATACCTTAACAATTCTCCCCCTTTTGACATCATAAAAAAGGGTTAAAGCAGTAAAGTAAGTTGACAAAAATGCAGCTCAAGAAAATTCATGGCCACTTGGGCAACACTGAGCATGAGTAAAAATGCATAAAATAATGAGACAAGTTAGTAGAAACAAGGCATTTTTCATTCATAAATGAAAAGATTAGAAATCAAAGCATTGCACATATTATTACGAATGAGAACAAAGATAATGCCTACTGAGTTTCGATATAGAACAAGGAGGACTGACATAGGAGTGTAGGAAGAGAAGGGATGACTTAGTAGTAAGGGATTGAAAGAATAGAATTAGTAGAGCATATCCCTTAGCATGGTTCCTTCAGAAGCCTCTCTTGAAGTTCACATTCTTTGTTGCCCAGGCTTCATGTTGAATCTTCAGGGCTGCATTTTTTTTCATGGTCCCTCAGATAGTGTTGTTTCAGAAGTTGAGACTTCAGGCAACCCATTTTAGTGTCCTTGTTAGAAAGAGCAACTGTCATAGCTTCCAACGCCAGCCTGAGTTTCTCATGATAGAAAGATTGGTAAAATCAAACTTACTCAAGGCCTCCGAGATGAATAGATCAATAATTGAGGAACCATTTCAAAAAAATATCATTTTTTAAGGTCAAACACCCTCTTATTCAGAATACTTTGAGTTCTCAGAATATCAACCTCTTCCTTTTTGAACATCATCTTTTCCACCTTTTTCTTTTTGCTTGTTGGGACTGGTCCCTCTTCATACATAAAAACATCTTCATCAAAAAAATTCTCCAGTAAGAATAAAGGGTTTAACCAATTGAAGTGTTTTTGAGAGAGGATAAGAGAGGGTTTTAAAAATTTCTGATTTTGGAAGGGGAATTGAAAAGAATTATGGAGTATAAAGGAAGTGAAAAGGTGTATTATGTCAAAGAAAGTGTCGTTTTGGTATTAAAAATATGGGACAACGGTCAGATACTTGAATGACAGACATGTGGCAATTGCAACGATTTTCATGAATAATTCAAACTGTAATGTTAAGAGTGCTAACCTTTGAGAACGGATAAGGTCCCTCTCTGTAGTTTGAAGGTGATTGCCTAGATATGTCTTGAACTCCCTTTTCCTTAAGCCCTTTTGCCATGTGTGTATACCTACAAAAGGTGTGAGACAGAATTTGCTAAAACATACTTAACTGAAAAAGAGTCATGAGAGGGTTGATGCTTCAGGCAGGATCCATTCAATCAGGTTTCAGCATTCCCATCTTCAATTTGATTATCTCCGCCAGGTCTTCTAAGATCTTCAAGTTGTTGCTTGATCCATAATATTTGAGCACATCAAGCTGCACTTGCTACATTCTCTGCCTCAGTTGTTGAAAGAGCAACTGAATCTTGCCTTTTTGTTCCCCATGAATGAGAGATCATCCTAAAACATAGGGCATTCATGATGTACTTTTTCTACCAACTGGATATCCATCATTATCATCATCACTATAATCATCCAAATCAAAAAGTCTCCTGATGGACAAAATAGAACCAGGTCCCTTGTCTTCTTCAAACGTCTTAGGATTCTCATAGCAGCCTTCAAATGTGATTCCGTTGGACAATCTTAGAACCTTGCATAAATCCTAACACTTGCATCATTTACATCTGGACCAGATCCATCATAATCCAGCTTTGAGTTGGACCCCATGGGAGTATCAATTTTCTTGGCATCCATATTATTAAAACTTCTTTCGGAGCTTCTCTAAGCTGGAACCAGGTCCCTGTTCTTGACAAGTTGGTCCTTGCTTAGACCTTTGGTGAAGACGCCAGCCACTTAATCTTCCATCGTGCAAAGCTTCATAATGACATTACCCCTTTTTAACAATGTCTTGACTTCAAGTATGTCAGCCGCTTGTGCAGCTCCTTGATGAACTTTTCTTGACAAACAAGGGAGCCTTTAGAGACTTGGTTGATCTACAACTCTATGAAGAATTTAATTCTTCCATCATGCTCACTTCAAAACTCACTATTCATGAGTGCAACAGACTTTTCACACGACACCTCAAAGTTTGCTCTTTTGAAATCGACGTTGAAGAGGAACTTGGAAAACTTGTTAGTTGGTCGGGGAATTGAGTATCATACTTTGCTTCTTTCAAACTAAGCTTGATCAACTTCTTCATTCTCACCTTCAGAATTTACATTATCAGTTTGAACTACATCATCTTTGTTCAGCATTGTCTACCGAACTGGGTCCCTCATCAGATTCATCATTTGCATCAGCATCTTTGGGATTGTTGGATTCATGAAGATGATATTCTTCAGCAAGCTCACTGTTTAGACCATCTCTTCTGAGTCTGAAGCAACTCTTCCATCTCAAAATCATCTTTGTTATGGAACTTCTCAATTCTTCCAGACTCATAAAAAACCACATGAATACTTTTTTCAATGCACAGTTTTTGTTTTTATACACCCAATAAGCCTTGTTGGAGGAAGAATATCCCACATATACTCTTTCAACGTCACTGAGATTAAACTTCCCAATATTATCATTTTGGTCACAGAACATGTACCATTCACCAGTTCAGCCCGAAGGTTATTTGAAAGAATAAAAGCCTTCTTATTCCACCTATGGATGGTCTGATCTTCTTCTCTTTAACAATAGCGTCACAACCTTTGTCATCTACAAATTTCATTTAGTGCAGACTGTGGACCAGGTCCATCGACACAAGTTTGTGTAGTAGATAATCACTCACATGAGCACGTCTCTCGTGTCATAGCTTAGAATTATCAGTTTGAGCACTAAGGCAAGTGAGACTGTCACTATGAGAAGTATTCAGATCAGCAACATACATGTTCTTAAATTTCTTTTCTGTCAAGATCATTACCCGAGAGAGAAAGTTTGTGACAACACATTTTCTAATAAGAACATAACTTCATTTCATTAATCATAAATCTATAAAACACTTAAAATTTATACTTCAACCATTGACATAGTAAACATCCTCAATGGTGTGTTCCATAAACTTCTGAAACATGCCTACACCAAGAATATACCCTTTCTTGCCATCACCAAATGAGACACTTCCACCTTGAAGTGCCTTGAGAGAGAGGAAGTTTTTAGTTTCCCAGTCACGTGCTTTGAGCATCCTCTATTCATGAACCAACACTGATTGTTGCTACTTCCTCTCACTTGAATACCATATCACTTGTTATCCTTGGGAACCATTTGACACGGAGTTCCCAGTAAGCAAATAAAGGAGTGCTAAGAGAATTCTTTCTCCGGTGAGGCAGATTGGATTTCTTCAACTTAGGACCAATAAAAGGACCATGTCCCTTATTCTGTATGTTCCTCTGTTTGGAATAGTTTAAAGAACTCCATTCATATATTTTTCAAAACAGGACAATCTTTTACTTTTGGTGAATCTATCTTCTCACAACCCATCCCTCTTCTACTCTTGTTACCCTGACTGATTACATTTGTAAGTATTTTAGAGGAAGTGGTCCATTTGAGGGATTTGTTCAGTTCCTCTTTTACATGGACCAGGTCTCTCTCCAACACGAGATTTCTTTCTACAGCCAAGTTCATCTTCATTTCAGCAGTGTGCAACTTATTTTCAAGATCTAACTGCTAGTTGTTGGGCTCATTCTTTCCTTTAAAAACTATAGTAGTCACCGCTTTTATCTTTTCCTTCAGTTCTAGATTTTCATCTAGTAGAACTACCATTTGACTTTCAATATCAAATATTTGGGAAACTAAAGCAATTTGTACATCTTGAGAGATATCTAGGATATTGTTCATGAGACCATTTTTAGTTGTTAGCTCACTTATCAAATCAAGTAATACAACAACTAGCTTTCTCAATTTACTAGTAGAAAAGGTATTCATATTTTTTCTAGAAATATGATAGAGTTACCTTTTCATTACCATTTTCCTCATCTGACTTTGCCATAAAAGCATTATCAGAGTGTTCATAATCATCTGGGTCACTTGAGGAATTTTCCCATGCAGTCAGATCCTTCTTCACCGCTTGATAAACATCTACTATTCTACTTGACTTGTCATGGACCTGGTCCCCCTCTTTGTCTTTAACTTATCCAGTCTTAACATATTCCTGGTAGTCACCTTTATGCATAGGAAAGTCTCTAATGGAGTAACCTAGTTGATCAAACTTATAACATAGATCACTAGAACTTGTAACACTATCATGACTTTCTTTCTTCATGAAACCTCCGTGTTCTCTCACTAGTTTTTGAAATCATTGACTGAAATAGCCCATGTTCTTATCTATTTCAGGGGTTTCACTTTGTGACACCTTGTGTAACACCCCATATCCAAAACAGATCAAAATGCAGATATTGAGAAGTTGCAGGTGCAACTCACGGTTGCCATCCACGGACCGTAGGTCAGACCACAGCCCGTGCTGGTGGTCCGTGGTTCACAACTGCAACCCCTCCCCAACCCAGCTCAGAAAAATTGGCTAATTCTTAACCCACGGTCCGTGGGTCAGACCACGGTCCGTGGATCGAGGCCTCTTTTACCTAGCCTCTTACATGAACTATGGTCGACCAGCACAGACCGTCATTCGATCCACTGTCCGTAGGTCTGACCGTAGGTAAGGGTCAACAGCAGGTTAGCTGAAAATTGTTGATGGGTCAACTTCAGATGGTCATAACTTTTATCACAAAAGGAATTATGTGTGCCATTACCTATGATATGATAGATAATTTAATCCTCTTTCCAACGCCACCGAGTTTGCTAAAATCCGACCTCCGAGTAAAAAGTTATGCTCGCTTTAGTTAAGGCCTGTCGAGCAGACCTGATTAACGGACCCAACCTACGGACCGTCGATTGACCTACGGCCCGTAGGTCCAGTCCATCGGTCACTCTGACAACAATTAAGTTAGGGGTCTTTTGGTATTTTCCTATTTCATTCAACCCCTAAGATACGTCGTTTAGACCCTAAATCATGAGAGTTTAGTCAGTTTAAGCCTAGAAACATAACTAGAACTTACCTAAGTCAAATCATCAATCAAACTTAGAAGAATCAGAACGCTAAGAGGAGAAAAAAGGTCAAGAACCCTAGTTCAAGAACGCATCAAGTTTCCTTCAGTTCCAGCCCTGAAATCGAGAGATTTCTCCATGGAATTCGTCACCAGGTATGTGGGATTTCACTAGTGGGTTCCTTTCACCCATTAGGTCCCTAGTTTTCAGTCAGTTTCTTGATTCCCTTATTATGACTAGACCTAGGGTTTCTTGAATGTTAGAATTATTGGGTTCTTAGCTGTTAGAATGATCCAAATCAGATTAGTATG
>JAJOOS010021661.1:0-12597 GCA_029582725.1 Solanum chiquidenum
TGTCTCTTTACTATCGCGCCTGAACATCTTTCCTGCAAAATACAATAAAAACACATAAAAACCAATACAAAAAGGCCCTAGACACACACAACTTGTAAGTGAAATGTATTAGAAATACCGTAAACTCACGGTATATCAGGCACCCATCTTAAGGGTTGCTACTAAATACTCACATCTCAACTAACGAAGGAGTATCCACCCATCTTCATATCATTTCGGTGCTAGACATTACTCCCCCACGGAGTTTAGACATTCATTTCATTCATTCCTTTAGGGATAAGGATTGCTACTAAGTACTCTCATCTCAACTCACGAAGGAGTACTCATCCTAACCCAACATTCATTCATTTAGGGATAAGGATTGCTACGAAGTATTCTCATCTCAACTCACGAAGGAATACCCATCCTAACCCTCATTCATTCATTTAGGGATAAGGACTGCTACTAAGTATTCTCATCTCAACTCACGAAGGAATACCCATCCTAACCCTCATTCATTCATTAAGAAAGCTCTTGGATTCAAAGATGAGAAAACCTTTCATCTAGGAACCCCATTCATTTAAAAGAGTACTTTATGAGACTATCCTTACAATAGACCCAACTTTCATTCATTAGCATTAACTCCCATTCCATTAATTCATTCTCACATTCTTTCATTCATTCTTCACTAGGTGTGAGAGTAGGTAAACATAGTATATCCTAACCTCACCTTTATTATAAGTCTTTCAAAGAAGACAACAACCAAGCATAACACATAAAGTCTCTACACAAGGTCACCTTTCATGCTTTTAGACCATACACAAATTCACATCATATCACATTACCTTCACATAGTCAACATTACTCAAAACAACAATCATCCAGCTTTGCCTACAAGGCCATGATCACAACATGCTAATAGAGTAAACACCTCCCCACTTTCAAAGGGATCAAATCTTACAATTCTAACATCTACAACATATATATATATATAAAAAATACTAGAATCAATAATCTATTCACAACTTCATCATCATCATAAACCTTAGGTCACAATTGCCCATTCAAGGCCAACATCCAATATAACAAAATTGACCATCAATTCCTCATAATTCAATATAGAACCATACATAAATCAATAGCCCATAACAATCTACACAATAATATCACATTATTAGCTCATAATCAATAGACCCACTTTAGACCCAAAAATTAGGATTTCAAGATATGCAAGGATTCATGGAGTTTTTGATCTAAAAATCATCAATATTAACATAAATCAGCAATTGAAATACTTTCATGCAAGAACCCAAGCTTAGAATTGAAATTGGGGTTTTTAGTGTTTTTGAAAAACATTGAGATCACTTTGATTTGGCTCTTTGATTGAAAGGAGAATCAAAGATAAAATCCCCATACCTTTGTGATTAATTTCCTTAGAATTTGAAGGAGAAATCAGTAGGAACTCATCCCCTATCTTGAAGCTTCATCAATGTCTTCCATGGAGTTCTAGAGAGAGAAATTTATTTGAGAGGGAAGGTTCAATTTGGAGAGTGAGGTGTAATTCTAGGTTTTAGGGTTTTAAGAAACTAAAAATACTCTAAAATGGGTAGAATAACCATTTATAATAATTCCCCAAAGTACCCAAACTACCTCTCACTTAGTTGGACCTTTTTAAATAAGTCAAACTTGGGTTTTATTTTCGCAGATTTTGTCGGGAAACTATTTCGCGACGCGGAGGTGTTCCCACATGTTTCAGGAAATTAATTTTTGAGACAGAAGAGTCTGAGACATGTCTGCGACGCGGACCAAACTTTTGGCCCTTGGTGGAGCTAGTCCGCGATGCGGACATGCTCCCTCCATGCACATTTTCAAGATGCCTTGGCAGATTGTTTTGCCAAGGGTTGAGGTCCTCCTCGGGCACCCTTAGGGTGGTGTCGGGGAGTCGTACCCAAATGTTTTGATCCTAAAAACATTTATTAAGACACTAGGGTCATACCACACCCAAGTGATCCTTAAGGCTATACAAGATAAGCTCCATTCACATCTCAACATAAATCGTTCATTCAACTTAATGACATAAGATCACTAATGACATAAGATCATCACATACATTCAATTCAACATAAGCACTTACATTCAATTCATTATGACTCACTTTCACATTAGCGTTCTCAAAGACCAACACTTTCATTAACTAGCCCAATAAGACTCATTCATTCATTATCATTACTAAGACACACCAAGATCTCCGTTAAATGTCTACTTGTGCAATGTCTAGATGATGTCCCATTCCACCACATATCCTAAGTAGTACACCCTTAAGAAACCCTAATTCATTCATTCTTTAATGTGGGGGAAGAGTCTTAAACGACATAGACCATGGAGTTTGACATGGAATCCCGGTAGTAACCCTTACCGGATGAGGGATCCCCACTTGCATAAGGTAGGGTCATTCTTATAGCCTTTACGTGGTAGAGACCACTAGCTAGTCCTATGTGGGCACATAGTTAAGGGATAGAAGAATTGTTTCTAAGTACCCACATCTCAACTAACGAAGGGGCACCCATTTTAAGGGTTGCTACTAAATACTCACATCTCAACTAACGAAAGAGTATCCACCCATCTTCATATCCTCTCGGTGCTAGACATTACTCCCCCACGGAGTTTGGACATTCATTTCATTCATTCCTTTAGGGATAAGGATTGTTACTAAGTACTCTCATATCAACTCACGAAGGAGTACTCATCCTAACCCAACATTCATTCATTTAGGGATAAGGATTGCTACTAAGTATTCTCATCTCAACTCACGAAGGATTACCCATCCTAACCCTCATTCATTCATTTAGGGATAAGGATTGCTACTAAGTATTCTCATCTCAACTCACGAAGGAATACCCATCCTAACCCTCATTCAGTTATTAAGGAAGCTTTTGTATTCAAAGATGAGAAAACCTTTCATCTAGGAACCCGATTCATTTAAAGGAGTACTTTATGAAACTATCCTTACAGTAGACCCAACTTTCATTCATTAGGATTAACACCCATTCCTTTCATTCATTCTCACATTCTTTCATTCATTCTTCACTAGGTGTGAGAGTAGGTAAACATAGTCTATCCTAAGCTCACCTTCATTATAAGTCATTCAAAGAAGACAACAACCAAGCATAAGACATAAAGTCTCTACACAAGGTCACCTTTCATGCTTTTAGACCATACACAAATTCACATCATATCACATTACCTTCACATAGTAAACATTATTCAAAACAGCAATCATCCAACTTTGCCTACAAGGCCATGATCACAACATGCTTATAAAGTAAACACCTCCCCACTTTCTATTCACAACTTCATCATCATAAACCTTAGGTCACAATTGCACATTCAAGGACAACATCCAATATAATACAATTGACCATCAATTCCTCATAATTCAATATAGAACCATACATAAATCAATAGCCCATAACAATCTACACATTAATATCACATTATTAGCTCATAATCAATAGACCCACTTTAGACCCAAAAATTAGGATTTCAAGATATGCAAGGGTTCATGGATCTTTTGATCTAAAAACCATCAATATTAACATAAATCAACATTTGAAATACTTTCATGCAATAACCCAAGCTTAGAATTGAAATTGGGGTTTTTAGTGTTTTTGAAAAACATTGAAATCACTTTGATTTGGCTCTTTTATTGAAAGGAGAATCAAAGATAAAATCCCCATACCTTTGTGATTAATTTCCTTAGAATTTGAAGGAGAAATCAGTAGGAACCCATCCCCTAGCTTGAAGATTCATCAATGTCTTCCATGGTGTTCTAGAGAGAGAAATTCATTTGAGAGGGAAGGTTCAATTTGGAGAATGAGGTCTAATTCTAGATTTTGGGGTTTTAACCAACGTAAAATACCCTAAAATAGGCAGAATAGCCATTTATAATAATTTCCCAAAGTACCCAAACTACCCCTCTCTTAGTTGGACCTTTTTAAACAAGTCAAACTTGAGTTTTATTTTCGCAGATTTCGTCGGCAAACAAGTTTGTGATGCGGAGGTGTTCCCACAAGTTTATGGAAATTAATTTTTGAGATAGAAGAGTCCGCGATGCGGACCAAACTTTTGGCCCTTGGTGGAGCTAGTCCGCGACGCGGACATGCTCCCTCCATGCACATTTTCAAGCTGTCTTGGTAGCTTGTTTGCCAAGGGTTGGGGTCTTCCTCAGGGACCCTTAGGGTAATCCCGGGGAGTCGTACCCTAATGTTTTGACCCTAAAAACATTTATTAAGACACTAGGGTCACCTCCACTGATTTTAGACTATAATCAACACATATAAACATGCAAGACACAGTAGAATACACTTGCACGCAAACGACTAGTTTCTGAACATCTTGGTCGTCCCTTGACGTTTGACTTCAAGCTCAACTAAACTGACCTATAAACTCGTTTTCAAACATTTATACAAGTTTATCAACTACTAACACGCATGTGAAGCTCTAATTATCCTATTTCATTTTGAGGGGTGTTACAATATCCCCCACTTAGGAACATTCGTCCTCGAATGACACTTAAAACACTTCTGAGGACTCAATGACCCAACTAGCAGCCCACAACAAGCATGTAATATCATTACTACAGCACACAACAAGGAGGAAACATCAACTCCACATAAAAGCATTACAACAAGACTTTCATGCAATTCAAGGAAGTAGGAATAACATCTACCACTCAATATGCACAAAACTTTACCATTTCTCATTTATTTGGAGGAACTTCATTCTCCATAGCACATCATGTAAATTCTCTCAAAAGCACAATTATGCAACATCAAGAACACATTAAGGCATGCTCAACTAGTCATCTCATAAATCAATTTAAGCAACTTATCATAAATAAAAGCTCATCATTTCATATCATATAAGGAGGAACTACCTTCTCCATACTCATGATGCACACTTCATCATTTTCATTTTCCAACATGGAGGAACTACCTTCTCCAATTTTTTGGACATACTCATCATTTCATCATAAATCCCGATATGCAATATCTTTCAAAGCACACATAGGCATGATCAACATTTCAACTGATGAGGCAAATAAGTAAATCATACTAAATGCACAATAATCATGAGAAATATAGATCAACTACTAACCTTATCAATTAATCATAATATCATTAAGAGGATTCCTAACATAATATCCTCTAGGACATGCATAACATAAGGAGATCATACAACTCATAATCATATGCAAGACTCCAAAACAAGAACAAGCTACTAGGAACTCTTGGTTTCAAGCTTGAATAAGAATAGAAGGAAAAGATAAGGATATCAACAACCTTACTACTCAACTCATCATCCCTCACTTAGGGTAAAGCCATCTAAGAGCACATTATCCCCCACTTGGGGTGAGCCAAATCAAATCTTCACCACCTCATACCCTTAAATTCTAAGGTCAGAGCAAGTCAAGACTAAACCTTCAAAGTCCTTTCCTAAAAATGGTTCTACACTATTGAGGGTCTTACCTCTATCCTTCAAGAAATGAGTTTACTCACTCAAAATCATTCGGTACCACCCAAGCACCACTACTCCTAAAAATTTTATCCTCTCACAATTACCTTGCTAGGTAGTCACACCATCTTCCCCCCCTTAGGAGCAAGCCTACACAAGGACTTCAATCTATCACAAGGGAAACTACAAAGCATTAACCACAAAAAGCAACTTCCCAATATGATACTTCAAATCTCATAAGTCACACATAGCCATAATTGGCATCACAACATAATCTTCCAAAACTACTTTCACATAATGTCATCTAGTCATAAACCATAATAAGCATCAAAACTCACCTTTAACTCCCTCAATCCTTGAAACATCACCCCTTCCAAGTAATCACATCTAGTAGACCACCGGACAAGGGAATAAAGAGAGAGATCGTATGGAGTTAAGCTCTATGGCACGACACAAGAGTAATGAAGAAAGTGAAACTTCTATCATCCTATAGCCTCTCACTCATAGATGTGTCGCGACTCACACCGATGAACAAGACTCTACTAGAAGTGGCTTTCGAGACTTTGAACCTAAAAGTAATCTTTAAAACCTTATGCTATGATACCAAGTTTTTAATGACCCGAGAGCACCCCCTAGCCGTTACATGTGTATTAAGTTTGTAATGACCCGAGAGCACCGCTTAGCTGTTACATGCGTATTCGACCTCTCGGAGGTCTTATACGAGCCTTAGCATTCATTCATCGCATAGATCATAAAATCACTAAGAATTTAAAAAATTTATTCAATAAAACCATAAGACTTCAAGAGTCATCACCATTAGAAAACATCAATACACAAGCGGAACTACTAAGTCTCTTTAGCCAATCTTAGACAAGAACTTAAAACGTACTAAGGGACACGGCCCTTTACAAATGAAATGAAACTTAAGTGTTGACCTTGAAAATGGGTTGTTTTGGCCGTGGTGACCAACTGGCTCCATTGTTAAGGTTTTAACGGACATCCATGTAAATTTATGGCAAAAATGATGTCGAAATTCTGGATCACCAAAAAACCATGGACTATAGCACACAAAAATTGGGTAAATGGGGGGTTTACCTACGCTGGGGCTCGTTTGACCTTGAAAATGGGCCGTCTTGGCCTTGGTGACTAATTGGCTTCATAGTTAAGGTCTTAACGGACGTCCATTTAAATGTTGGCAAAAATGACGTCAGAATTACATATCACCAAAAAATATGGTGAACTATAGCACACAAAAATCGGCAAAATGGGGGGTTTACCTGCTCCGGGGTTCGTTTGTCCTTGAAAATGTGTCGTTTTTGCCGTGGTAACCAACTGGCTCCATAGTTGAGGTCTTAACGGATGTCCATTAAAAATTTTGGCAAAAATGACGTTGAAATTCTGGATCACCAAAAAATATGGTGAATTAGCGCACAAAAATCGGCAAAATGGGGTATTTACCTACTCTGGGCTCGTTTGACCTTGGAAATGGGCCGTTTTGTCCATCAGAGCCAACTGGCTCCATAGCTAATATCTTAACGGATGTCCATGTAAATATTTGGCAAAAAGGACGTCGGAATTCTGGATCACCAAAAAAGATGGTGAACTGTAGCACACGAAAATTGGCAAAATGGGGGGTTTACTTGCTCCAGGGCTCGTTTGACCTTGAAAATGGGTCGTTTTGGCCGTCAGGGCCATCTGGCTCCATAGCTGAGGTATTAAAGGACGTCCATGTATATTTTTAGAAAAAATGACATCGGAATTCTGGATCACCAAAAATTCATGGACTATAGCACACTAAAATCGACAAAATGAGGGGTTTACATGCTCTGGGGCTCATTTGACCTTCAAAATGGGTCGTTTTAGCCATCATAGCGAACTGACTCCATAGTTGAGGTCTTAACGGACGTCCATATAAATTTTTGGAAAAAATGACATCGAAATTCCGGATAATTAAAAATACATGGACTATAGCACACGAAAATCCATAAAATTGGGGGTTTACCTGCTCTAGGGCTCATTTGACCTTGAAAATGGGCAGTCTTGGCCGTCATGGCCAACTGGCTCCATACCTATGGTCTTAACGGACGTCCATGTAAATTTTTAGAAAAAATGACATCAGAATTCCGGATCATTAAAAATGCATGGACTATAGCACACGAAAATTGGCAAAATGGGGGGGTTTACACGCATTGGGGCTCGTTTGACCTTGAAAATGGGCCATTTTGGCCGTCTGGGCCAACAGGCTCCATAACTATGGTCTTAACATACGTACATGTAATTTTTTAGTAAAAATAACATAGGAATTCTGGATCATCAAAAATCCATGGACTATAACATACGGAAATCGGCAAAATAGGGGGTTTACATGCTCTGGGCTCGTTTGAACTTGAAAATGAGTCGTTTTGGCAGTGGTGACCAACTATCTCCATAGTTAAGGTCTTAACAGACGTCCATGTAAATTTTTGGCAAAAATGACATCGGAATTCTGAATCACCAAAAAAGATGGTGAACTATTGCACACGAAAATTGGTAAAATGGGGGGTTTACCTGCTCTAGGGCTTGTTTGACTTTGAAAATGGGTCGTTTTGCCCATTACGGCAAACTGGATCCAAAGCTAAGTTCTTTAACACACGTCCATGTAAATTCTTGGCAAAAATGACGTTGAAATTATGAACTATAGCATACAAAAATCTGCAAAATGGGGGGTTTACCTGCTCTGGGCCCGTTTGAACTTTAAAATGGGTCGTCAGGGCCAACTGGCTCCATAACTATGGTCTTAATAGACGTCCATGTAAATTTTTAGCAAAAATGACATCTAAATTCTGAATCATCAAAAATACATGGACTATAGTACACAAAAATTGGAAAAATATGGGGTTCGCTTGCTCTGGGTTCGTTTGACCTTTAAAATGGGTTATTTTGGCCAGCATAGCCAACTGGTTCCATAGCTAACATTTTAATGGACGTCCATGTAAATATTTGGCAAAAATGACATCAGAATTATGGATCACCAAAAAATCCATGGACTATAGCACACAAAAATTGGCAAAATAGGGGGGTTTACCTGCTCTGGGGTTCGTTTGACCTTGAAAATGGTTCGTTTTGGTCGTGGTGACCAAATGCTTCCATAGTTAAGTCTTAACAGATGTCCACGTAAATTTTTGGCAAAGAAATGACGTCGAAATTCCTGATCACCAAAAAAGATGATGAACTATAGCACACGAAAATCGATAAATTGGGGGGTTTACCTGCTCTGGGATCGTTTGACCTTTAAAATGGGTCGTTTTGGCCGTCAGGGCCAACTGGCTCCATAGATAAGGTCTTAACGGACGTCCATGTAAATTTTTGGCAAAAATAATGTCGGTATTTCGGATCACCAAAAAAGATGATGAACTATAGCACACAAAAATCAGCAAAAAGGGGGGTTTACCTGCTCTAGGGCTCGTTTGACCTTGAAATGGGCCATTATGGCCGTTAGGGCCAATTGGCTCCATAACTAAGGTCTTAACGGATGTCCATGTAAATTTTTGGCAAAAATGACGTCTGATTTCCGGATCACAAAAAATCCATGGTCTAAAAAGCACACGAAAATTGGCAAAATGGGGGGTTTACCTGCTCTGTGCTCGTGTGACCTTGAAAATGGGTCGTTTTGGCCGTCAAGGCTAACTGGCTTCATAGTTAAGGTCTTAACGGACGCCCATGTAAATTTTTGGCAAAAATGACGTCGGTATTTTGGATCACCAAAAAAGATGGGAACTATATCACACGAAACGCAGCAAAATGGGGAGTTTACCTTCTTTGGGGATCGCTTTACCTTGAAAATGGGTCATTTTGGCCGTCAGGTCCAACTGGCTTCATAGTTAAGGTCTTCACGGACGTCCATGTAATTTTTTGGCAAAAATGACGTCAGAATTTTGGATCACCAAAAAAGATGATGAAATATAGTACACGAAAATCGGCAAAATGGAGGTTTACCTGCTCTGGGCTCGTTTGAACTTGAAAATGGACCGTTTTGGCTGTTAGGGCCAACTGGATCCATAGCTAAGGTATTAACGGATGTCCATGAAAATTTTTGGCAAAAATAACATCGGAATTTTGTATCATCAAAAATCCATAGACTATATAGCACATGAAAATTGGCAAAATGGGGGGTTTTCCTGTTGTGGGGCTTGTTTGAACTTAAAAATGAGTCGTTTTGACCGTTAGGGCCAACTCTCTCAGTAGCTAAGGTCTTAACAGACGTCCATGTAATTTTTTTGCAAAAATGACGTCAGAATTCCTAATGACAAAAAATCCATGGACTATAGCACACGAAAATTGGCAAAATAGGGGTTTACCTGCTCTGGGGCTCGTTTGACCTTGAAAATGGGTTGTCTTGGCCGTCAGGAACAACTGGCTCCATATCTAAGGTCTTAAAGGACGTCTATGTAAATTTTTGGCAAAAATGACGTCGTAATTTTGGATCACCAAAAATCCATGGACTTATAGCACACGAAAATCGGCAAAATGGGAGGCTTACCTGCTCTTGGCTCGTTTAACCTTGAAAATGACTTGTTTTCTCTCTGGTGACCAACTTGATCCATAGTTAAGGTCATAACGGACGTCCATGCAATTTTTTGTCAAAAATGACGTCGGAATTTGGGATCATAAAAAATCCATGGACTATAGCACACGAAAATCAGCAAAATTGAGGGTTTCCCTGTTATGGGGATCGTTTGACCTTGAAAATGGGTCGTTCTGTCCGTCAGGGCTAACTGGCTCCATATCTAAGGTCTTAACAGATGTCCATATCAATTTTTGGCAAAAATGACGTCGAAATTCTGGATCACCAAAAATCCATGGACTATAGCACACGAAAATTGGAAAAATAGGGGGTTAGCCTGCTCTGAGGCTCGTTAGACCTTGAAAATGATCCGTTTTGGCCGTGGTGACCAACTAGCTCCATAGCTAAGGTCTTAGCGAGTGTCCATGTAAATTTTTGGCAAAAATGACATCGGAATTCTGGATCACCAAAAAAGATGGTGAACCATAGCACACAAAAATCAACCAAATGGGTGGTCTTCCTGCTCTAGGCTCGTTTGACTTTGAAAATGGGTCGTTTTGGCTGTCAGGGCTAACTGGCTCCATAGCTAAAGTCTTAACGGATGTTAATGTAAATATTTGGCAAAAATGACATCGGAATTTTGGATCACCAAAAAAGATGGTGAACTATAGCACACAAAAATTGGCAAAATGAGGGGTTTACCTACTCTAGGGCTCGTTTGACCTTGAAAATGGGCCGTTTTGGCCGTCAGGGCCAAATGGCTGCATAGATGAGGTCTTAACGGATGTCCATGTATATGTTTGGCAAAAATGACGTCGGAATTCTGAATGACCAAAAATTTATGGACAATAGCACACGAAAATTGGCAAAATGAGGGGTTTACATGCTCTAGGGCTCATTTGGCCTTAAAAATGGGTCATTTTAGCCATCATAGCCAACTGGATCCATAGTTGAGGTCTTAACAGATGTCCATGTAATTTTTGGGAAAAATTGACATTGAAATCTTGGATCATTAAAAATCCATGGACTATATTATATAGGACACGAAAATCCACAAAATGAAAGGTTTACATGCTCTGGGCTCGTTTGACCTTGAAAATGGGCAATATTGGCCATCATGGACAACTGGCTCCATAACTATGGTCTTAACGGACGTACATGTAATTTTTTAGCAAAAATGACATCGAGATTCTGGATCATAAAAAATCCATGGACTATAGCACACGAAAATTGGCAAAATAGGGGGGTTTACTTGCTCTGGGATCGTTTGACCTTGAAAATAGGTCGATTTGGATGTGGTGACCAACTAGCGCCATAGTTAAGGTCTTAACAGACTTCCATGTAAATATTTGGCAAAAATGACGTCGGAATTCCGGATCACCAAAAAAGATTGTGAACTATAGCACACGAAAATCGGCAAAATAAGGGGTTTACCTGCTCTAGGGATCGTTTGACCTTGAAAATCGGCCGTTTTCGCCGTCGGGTCCAACTAGCTCTATAGCTAAGGTCTTAACGGACGTCCACGTAAATTTTTGGAAAAAATCAAGTCGGAATTCTGAATCACAAATAATCCATGGACTGTATCACACGAAAATCAGCCAAATGGGGGGTTTACTTGCACTAGGGCTCGTTGAACTTGAAAATGTGTCATTTTTCACCGTGCTGACCAACTAAATCCATAGTTAAGGTCTTAACAGATGTCCATGTAAAGTTTTGGCAAAAATGATGTCGTAATTCCGGATCACCAAAAATTTGTGGACTTTTAGCACACGAAAATTGACAAAATGGGTGGTTTACCTGCTCTGGGCCCGTTTGACCTTTAAAATGGGCCGTCAGGGCCAATTGGCTCCATAGATATGGTCTTAACGGACGTCCTTGTAAATTTTTAGCAAAAATGACATCGTAATTCCGAATCATCAAAAATCCATGTACTATTATAGTACACGAAAATTGGCAAAATAGGAGTTTCACTTGCTCTGGGGCTCGTTTGACATTGAAAATGGGTCGTTTTGGCCTTCAGGAACAACGGGCTCCATAACTAAGGTTTTAACGGACTTCTATGTAAATTTTTGGCAAAAATGACATCGGAATTTTGGATCACAAAAAATCCATGGACAAAGCACATGAAATCGGCGAAATGGTGGGTTTACCTTCTCTGGGCTCGTTTGACCTTGAAAATGGGCAGTTTTGGCCGTGGTGACCAACTGGGTCTATAGTTAAGGTCTTAACGGACGTCCATTTAAATATTTGCAAAATATGACGTTGGAATTCTGGATTACCAAAAAACATGGTGAAATATAGCACACGAAAATCGGTAAAATGGGGGGTTTACCTGCTTAGGCATCCTTTGACCTTGAAAATGGGTCGTTTTGGCCGTCAGGGGCAACTGGCTCCATAGTTAAGGACTTAATGGACCTCCATTTAAATTTTTGGCAAAAATGACATCAGAATTCTAGATCACCAAAATATCCATGGACTATAGCACATGAAAATTGGCAAAATGGGGGGTTTACCTACTCTGGGGCTCGTTTGACCTTGAAAATGGTTCCTTTTGGCCCTGG
>JAJOOS010021662.1:0-18070 GCA_029582725.1 Solanum chiquidenum
ATAAAAATAAAAATATAATTTAATTTGTAATTTTTAAAAATAATTTTTAGTAATGTAAATAATCAATACATGAAAGAAATATAATATCAAATGTTAAAAGTATGATGAATTAGACTAAATTTCACATTTTTTATAAATAAAATTATTTTCAAAAAAAGAAGAAGAAGAGATGATAAAAAATTGAAGATTTCAATCAAAGAGAAAAAGTTAAAAAGGAAGAGAGAGAAATGGATTTGGCCCATTTTTCTGAAAATGGGACCCAATAATCCACTTGGCAAATTTTAAGAGGAGCCTCATACAACTTGTGTCTGCCACATCATATCTATCCCTCATACACCATAAAATTTTTCATCATTAGGCTATGAATTTAGAGTTTTTGGAGGCCGGAAAGGGGTTGTGGCCCTCTAGGGTTTTAAGCTTCTCATTTGGACCAATTCAGGTAACATTCAAAATCTTGACTAATTATATAAAGTAACATTATGGGAGAAATTATATAGTTTTTCTTTGAATTTTTTTTCCAGATATTTAAAAATATTTTAACTGTAAAATGTGGTTCTTAATAAACTTGATGTATTTTCTATATATAAAAGTTATATTTTAACTGTAAAATGTGGTTCTTTATTAAAGTAAACTTGATTTTTGAGCCTTGCATGTTCCAGGGGAAACGGATCCCATCCAGTTAAATTAGCTCCAGTAATGTCCGGTAATAGCTTTAGATGCCACCTAGACAAAATGAAATCTAAAGGCTAGAAATTATTACTTCTAAAATTAAATTTCACGCCGTTAATTTTCTCTTCTCCACTGTTTGGTACAAACTAAAATTGCAGAAGTTAAAGTAGTAGTTTTGCTCAATCATTAAAATTGTAGGATTAGCTCCAAATTATTTTATACTTCCATAGAATTAGTGGCGAAGTTAGAAATTTCATTAAAGATGTTAAAAATTTATTATATATGTATGAAAAATAATTTTTGACCTATATACTTGATACAATTTTAAATATATATAGTATAATTTTTTGACAAAGGATGTCTGACTGACCACCTAGATGGAAATGGATCCCCTCCAGTTAAATTAGCTCAGGTCGCCAGTTGGACACCTTTTGTCGAAAAATCATACTCCTTCCGTTTAAAAAAGAATGACCTCCTTTTCTTTTTAGTCAGTTTAAAGAAGAATGTCCTCTTTATTTTTTGGCAACATTTTAATTTCAGCTTTCCACGTGGCATGTTTAAGGCCACAAGATTAAAAGACAATTTTGTACATTTGACATAACTTTAATTTAGGACTACAGATTCAAAAGTCTTCTTTATTTTCTTAAACTTCGTGTCAAGTCAAACTAGATCATTCTTTGTAAAACGGAGGGAGTACTTTATATTAAAATTTTTACGAAGTATACATATCAAAACTAATTTCGTACATATATAGTAAATATTAAGTACCCTTGATGAAATTTCTAACTTTATCACTAATTCCAGGAAAAGAATAAAACAATTTGGAGCTATCCTACAATTTTAGTGATTGAACTACTGACTTTAACTTCAGCAATTTTAGTTTGTACTAAACAGTGAAGAAGAGAAAATTAACGACGTGAAATTTAATTTAGAAGCAATAATTTCTTGCCTTTAGATTTCATTTTGTCTAGGTGGCATCTAAAGCTATTACTGGACATTACTGAGCTAATTTAATTGGATGGGATCCGTTTCCGTTCCACGGAGGGATATGTTGACTCTATCAGGAATTCTAGAATGAGGTTATATGATAATCCCTCCTAGACTCTAGTTCATATTATGTATTTTTTTAATTAAAAATAAATAGTATTTTATATGATTAAAAATATATCAATTTTATTTTTTAAAATTTACACTAAAGTCTAGATATGCACCTCAGTTCTCAATGCTCGAGTCTAGAAAGATGGAGTTGATAAAAAAAAATTGTTTAGAAAGATGGAACTTTAATTAATATTTAATCAACAATCTTCTTAGTTTTGTTTTAAGTAAATACTCCATTGTCTCTAATTACTTGTCCATTTTTGAATTGACACACCTATTAAGAAAATAATTAATGACATAGTGAGTTTACCATTTTACCTCTACTAATTATGAAATGGATGAAAAGTTCTACATTTTTCAAAGTAATTAATCATTTAATTGAGGGTATAATAGGTAATTTTTTTTGTCTTTTCTTGATTTGTCTAAATGGACAAGTAATTAGGGACAACTATAAAAGAAAAAATGGACAAGTAATTAGGGACAGAGGAAGTATATTTAAAGGGGATGCTAAAGCTAGAAAATAGCAAATACAACATAACGGGAGGGAATATAAATGTGTTGAGAGTGTATAAAATAATTAGTATTTGTTTTACCAACAATTATTATCCTTTAAATGCGCACTAAATAAATATTCTCTCTATTCCTAATTATTTGTCCATTTTTTTTGTCCCTAATTACATGTCTATTTTGATAAATCAAGAAAAGACAATTTTTTTTTACCTATTATACCCTCAATTAATTAATTTGAAAAATGTAGATATTCTTGAAAATTTTATATTTTTAATTTATCAACTTCATAATTAATAGGGATAAAATGATAAACACACTATATAAATTATTGTTTTCTTAATATACGCGTCAATTTAAAAATGGATAAGTAATCACGAACAGAGAGAGTACATTTTGGTACAATAATTGCAAATTACATCAGTAATGTAAATTGCTTTAGGTAGATTTGATGCGACGAGCTCTAACAAAAACACATGCATAACACAACCATTGGCGAAATCAACATAAGTTAAGAAGGAAACAGTGACTAGCAACAAAGAGTAGCTTCATGCGTCATTTATGTCAATGGACATACAATCAGCCACCATTGACCGCAAAATATAGTGCGGATGGAGACGGCGACTAGACGATGTAGACCGATAGTGATGGCCCACATACACATACAAATTGGAGCGGTAAAATGGACTTTGAGAAAAAGCTTATTTATGTCAATTGTTAAAAGTTTGGTTCATCTATGTTATTTCATTTAACAAAGGCATAAAACATAAATATATTATTTAACTTGACTTTAACTGACATTTGTGCCCTCAAACTTTGGATGTGTACAAGTAGACACTTAAGCTTGTAAAGAATTGAACAAGTAGACACACATGTCATACGTGACATAATACATGTAGGACGCCACATAGGACACAAAATTGCCATGTAGGATGCCACGTAAGGTAAATGTGTCTATGTATTCAATTTTATACAAGTTTAAGTGTCTACTTGCGCACACTCAAAATTGGAGGGTGTAGATGTCAACTGAAGCCAAGTTAAAGGGGATACACCTTTAACAAATAATGACACGGATGAGCTTTTTCTCAAATGGAAATGGTATATATGAGCTAAACTTTCAACAGATGCCATAGATGAACATTTTCTCAAAGTTCGATAGCATATTTGCATTTTTCCCATAAAAAAATAAAAATTTGTTACGTATTTATTTGTAAATAACGTATGCTAATTTTTGACAATTAAATATGTAACACCTTGGATTCAAAAAGATGAAAATTTCAGTTTTTCCAAAAAACTCTGATGCCAACAAAGACGGAGCCACCAATGGTCCGTAGGTCGGACCACAGAACGTAGGTGGGACCGTGGTTGGTCAGTCCAAATTTTCAAAAATATCAAGGTTTCAGTATTTTCATACGGTTCACTAAGACGGTCCATTGTCCAATGAACGGGTTGTAGGTAGGTCTCGTAGGTGAGTCACAAACTTAGTGAAATTTTGAGGGCCAAAGTTCGAACTTACGGTGGCCATGTACGGACCGTAGGTTGACCGACAGACCGTACATGGGTCTCGTCATTCGAAGGCCCAGAAAACAAGTGTTTGAACCTATCGACAGTTGATCAGGACGGCCCGTGGTTGGACCTACAGACCGTGGGTCCAGCCGTCGACGGGGTCTGACAGTTATTTTAAAATGGGTTTTTGGGTCTTTTCCTAATTACTCCAATCCAATACTATGTCGTTTTACCCTATACTCAAAGCCCTATATAATGATTTTTAACCCCTAAAATACCCAATTCAATTCATTCTCCTAAATTCCCCAAAGTTGAACAAGTCTTCCTCTCAAATATTTCTCTCTCTTAGGAAGAAGACGAAATATAGGGTTTCAAGATCAAGTCTCCTAATCCCCCATTTATTTCAAGCTTTTGACATCAAGGTATGATAGTTTTCACCTATGGAGCTCTTTCCTCCATAGGGTTTCTAAATTCCCCAATTTACAAGTTAGAAATCTCCAATTGAAGTTAGGGTTTTCTTCCATGTCACGGGTTCTTTTCAATGTTGATCTAATTGATTGTTTTATGAACTATTATGCATGAATTGAGATAATTCCATGTTTTTAAGATGAATCCCCATGAACCCATGCTTAACCCATATTTTCTAGACTATGATGATTGAAGGTGGATTTTGAACTATGAAAGACGAATTTATGAATATATGCATGTTCTTACGAAATTGATGAAAATGATCAAAGTTGCTTTGAGAGTAAAGCATAAGTGTTGTTGTTGTTGATTGTTGGGAAAGTATTTCTCATATAATACTAAATACATAAATGTGAAACGTTTTCTCACATAAAGGATTCTTAGAGTTGAAAGGTTACTAAACTATGAATCAAGTTTTAGGATCCATTCTAATGGTAAGACAAGATACGATTACCCATGTACCTATAATGATAAGACAAGAGGTGATTACCCATGTCCCTTAAAGATAAGATGAATATGATTGACGACTATTTCGTGAGAATTATGCTTAGTACCGAGTGGACAAGTGGCGATTACCCGTGTCCCATAAACTATGTTCCACCATAGTTTGTCTTAGATATACATTAGCTAGTGGATACACTTAAGTTAGAAGTTATGGTTCTTACCTTGACAAGTAAGGATACCTCTTTTCAGTGTGGGGTAGACACCAAATTCCATGTTATAGCTCACATGGTGTCTATGTCGGTTAAGAAAAATTTCCAACAACAATAATGATGAACTAAGGTTACTTCTAAAAGTATCTCACATGTGTTCAAAGATGATTTTACTTGCATTGACCATGATCATGATTATACTTCTAATCTCTTATCTTATGTTTTAACTTGGTCTTTGCATGTCATAAAAATGTCCTTTTAACACTATTTGATAACCTTTATGCATTGCTATCATACTTGATCTATTATTGTACTAACGCATACTCTTGCCTACATTCTTCTAAAAATGTAGGGTCCGACGCTTCGATTTTGCATTCCCGTGGCTAAAGATCACTTTGGTAGTCTTGAGTAGTGGTGAGTCCTTATGTTTCGAGGACCGAACCTTTTATTTCTTTCTATCTTTACTTTCCATATATTGTATGTGATGCATGGTTACGTCCCGATCACTCTTGATGTAATAGATGACCTTGAGACTACGTAGACTTCCGTTTCACTTTTGTCAAACTCTTTATGATTTAAAATGTCTCTTTTAATCTCTTAATTTCTATTATCTTGTTTATGCATGCTAAGTGGTTTGTATAGGGCCTATCAAAGTCCTATATGTCATGCCACGTCTAGGGGGTACTTTGGGTCATGACAAACTTGATATGCGGAGCACAAGGTTTAGAAAGGTCCTAGGATGTCTCATAAGCCACGTAGAGTAGAGTCTTGTTCATAAGTATGAAGCGCACAATATTTATGAATAAGAAGCTCTAAGATGATTAAGAGACTCTACTTTTTCATTACTCTAAGTCGTGTGATAGAGTGTAATTCTATATGTCTTTTCTCCTATTCCCGATCCGATGCTTTTTAGGAAATGGTCCATCTAAGATCATACGTTAGGCGAAACGTGAATGAGAATGTGGAACTAAAATCTCCTCCTCAAGCTTCTCAAGTTTCGATCGACCCTTTGGCCGAGCAAGTGACTTATGCGGAGTTTAGGATTGCTTTTCAAGTGTTGGTTCAAGTCATGACAACTCAAGCCAATAAGGAGGTTGTGGTCCCCTTGAACCCAAATATGGGTACGACGACAACTAGGATGAGGGACTTCACTAGAATGAATCCCCCAAAATTTCATGGTTTTTAAGGTTAAGGAAGATCCTCAAGAATTCATTGATGAAGTGTATAAGGTGTTGATGATCATGGGAGTGATGCCGGAGGAAAATGCGGAATTGGCTGCTTACCAACTTAAGGGTGTTGCTCAAGTTTGGTTTCACCAATGGAAGGGAGGGAGGGCGGTTGATGTGGGTCCTCTCGATTGGGAAAAATTTAAGGTTTCTTTCTTGATAGGCTCTTTCCTCATGAGATGAGGGATACAAAGGTACTTGAATTCATCAACCTTCGTCAAGGAAACATGAATGTGAAAGAATATGCTTTGAAGTTCACACAATTGTCTAGGTATGCTCCTACTATGGTTGCCGATCCTAGGGCAAAGATGAGCAGTTTATTTTGGGTGTGTCTTAGATGATGGTTAAGGAATGTCGCACTGCCATGCTTATCAATGAAATATACATTTCTCATCTTGTGGTTCATGCTCAACAAATAGAAGAGGAGAAACTTAAGGAAAGATCTAGGGAGGTGAAGAAGACAAGGACAGGTGATGGTGACTTTTCACATTAAAGGTTTGATGGACATGGTTGTTCTAAGTTCCGACAAAGGTTTTCCTGTCAAGGTTTCTCCAATGCTCCACCTAAGTTTAACAAATATAGGGTGTCTAACCCTATGCCTCAAGGAGGAAACATTAATTGATCTTCATTGCCTACTTGTGCTAAGTGTGGAAAGAAGCATGGGGTATATGTCTAGCCGATTCTAATGCATACTTTGGTTGTGGTAAGACAGATCACAAGATAAGGGATTGTCCCTCAGTTGCTAAGAATGAAGGAGATAATCATCGACGGGCTTAACCTAATCCTTTGTCCGGTTCTAGTGGGAGTCAAAAGCAAAACAAATTCTATGCACTTCAAACTCGTCATGAGCAAGAGGGTTCTCACGATGTGGTTACCGATATGTTAAAAGCCATTCATCTTGATGTTCATTCTTTGCTTGATCCCGGTGCTACCTTGTCTTTTGTGACGCCATATGTGGCTAAGAGGTTTGATATTCTTCCAGATGTGTTTATTGATCTATTTTCTGTCTCTACTACTATCGGTGAATCTATTGTGGCTCGGAGAGTTTATAGAAATTGTCCCATCTCCTTACCCCATAGAGTCACTCATGTTGATCTTGTAGAGCCTGATATATTAGATTTTGACGTCATTCTTGGTATGGATTGGTTGCATTCTTGTTATGCTTCTATTGATTGTAGAACCCGAGTGGTCAAGTTTTAGTTTTCAAATGAGCCTATCTTATAGTGGAAAGGAGGAAGTTCTATGCCTGAGGGTCAGTTTGTTTTTTGTCTTAAAGCTAGAAAGATGATTTCTAAGGGTTGCTTATACCATCTAGTTAGGGTGAGAGATATGGACTCCGAAACCCCTACTCTTGAGTCGGTCCCCGTTGTAAATGAGTTTTTGGATGTGTTTCCTGATGATCTACCCGATATTTCTCTCGATAGGGAAATAAACTTCGGTATTGACCTTCTCCTAGATATGCAACCTATCTCTATTCCTCCTTACCAAATGGCTCCAGCGAAACTTAAGGAATTAAAAGAACAATTGAAAGATTTGTTGGATAAGGGTTTCATCTGACCGAGTATCTCTCCATGAGGTGCTCCAGTTTTGTTTGTTTGAAAGAAATATGATTCGCTTTGTATGTGTATCGACTACTGTCAGTTGAACAAGGTTACCATTAAAAACAAATATCCTCTTCCAAGGATAAATGGTTTGTTTGATCAACTGCAAGGAGCAAGTTATAACTTCTCTAAGATTGACCTCTGTAGGGTTATCACTAATTACAAATTTTTTACATTTGACATAACTTTAATTTAGGACTACAGATTCAAAAGTCTTCTTTATTTTCTTAAACTTCGTGTCAAGTCAAACTAGATCATTCTTTGTGAAACGAAGGGAGTACTTTATATTAAAAAAATTACGAAGTATACATGTCAAAAATAATTTCGTACATATATAGTAAATATTAAACACCCTTAATGAAATTTCTAACTTCATCACTAATTCCAGGGAAGAATAAAACAATTTGGAGCTATCCTACAATTTTAGTTTGTACCAAACAGTGAAGAAGAGAAAATTAACGACACAAAATTTAATTTAGAAGTAATAATTTCTAGCCTTTAGATTTCGTTTTGTCTAGGTGGCATCTAAAGCTATTACCGGACATTACTGAGCTAATTTAATTGGATGGGATCCGTTTCCGTTCCACGGAGGGATATGTTGACTCTATCAGGAATTCTAGAATGAGGTTATATGATAATCCCTCCTAGACTCTAGTTCATATTATGTATTTTTTTAATTAAAAATAAATAATATTTTATATGATTAAAAATATATCAATTTTATTTTTTAAAATTTACACTAAAGTCTAGATATGCACCTCAGTTCTCAATGCTCGAGTCTAGAAAGATGGAGTTGATAAAAAAAATTGTTTAGAAAGATGGAACTTTAATTAATATTTAATCAACAATCTTCTTAGTTTTTTTAAGTAAATACTCCCCCCGTCCCTAATTACTTGTCTACTTTTGAATTGACACATCTATTAAGAAAATAATTAATGACATAGTGAGTTTATCATTTTACCCCTATTAATTATGAAGTGGATGAAAAATTCTACATTTTAAAAAGTAATTAATCATTTAATTGAGGGTATAATAGGTAAAAAAATTTGTCCTTTCTTGATTTGTCAAAATGGACAAATAATTACGAACAACTATAAAAGGAAAACTAGACAAGTAATTAGGGATAGAGAAAATATATTTAAAGGGAGGGTGCCAAAGCTAAAAATAGCAAATACAACATAACGGGAGGGAATATAAACGTGTCGAGAGTGTATAAAATAATTAGTATTTGTTTTACCAACAATTATTATCCTTTAAATGCGCACTAAATAAATATTCTCTCTATTCCTAATTATTTGTCCACTTTTTTTTTTGTCCCTAATTACATGTTCGTTTTGACAAATCAAGAAAGGACAATTTTTTTACCTATTATACCCTCAATTGATTAATTTGAAAAATGTAGAACTTCTTGAAAATCTTATATTTTTAATTTATCAACTTCATAATTAATAGGGATAAAATGGTAAATACACTATATAAATCATTATTTTCTTAATATATGCATCAATTTAAAAGTGAATAAATAATCACGGATAGACAGAGTACATTTTGGTACAATAATTGCAAATTATATCAGTAATGTAGATTGCTTTAGGTGGATTTGATGCGACGAGCTCTAACAAAATCACACGCATAACACAACCATTGGCGAAATCAACATAAGTTAAGAAGGAAACAGTGACTAGCAACAAAGAGTAGCTTCATGCGTCATTTATGTCAATGGACATACAATCAGCCACCATTGACCGCAAAATATAGTGCGGATGGAGACGGCGACTAGACGATCTAGACCGATAGTGATGGCCCAAATACACATACAAATTGGAGCAGTAAAATGGACTTTCACAAAAAACTTATTTATGTACATTGTTAAAAGTTTGGTTCACCTATGTTATTTCATTTAACAAAGACACAAAACATAAATATATCCTTTAACTTGATTTTAACAGACATTTGTGCCCTCAAACTTTGTATGTGTGTGTACAAGTAGACACTTAAATTTGTACAAAATTGAACAAGTAGACACACATGTCATAATAAATGTAGGACGCTACATAGGACACAAAATTGCCATGTAGGATGCCACGTAGGGCAAATGTGTCTATGTATTCAATTTTATACAAGTTTAAGCGTCTACTTGTGGACACTCAAAATTGGAGGGTGTAGATGTCAACTAAAGCCAAGTTACATGGCAATTTAGGGGTGTTCATGGTTCAGTTTGGATCGGTTATTAGTTAAAACCAAAACCAAACCAATTTAAATCGGTTTTTAAATTTCTAAAACCAAACCAAATCAAATCAAAAAAATAACCGTCGGTTTGGTTAGGTTTTTTCGGTTCAAAAGTAATAAGTTTGTTGAGGACATACACATCTCGATAGACACAAACACTTGTACATGAATAATTCACAAATAAGCTATTACACGAACAAAGTGATTCATCCAATGTACCAAGTTTAAAATAACACATTGTCAATAACATAAAGTTGGTTCAATATTCTAGAGATCTCAACATCTTATCAATATACTTTTCAATAAAATTACACATTAAAATATTGAGAAATTACTTCTAAAAAAAATATTTCATAGTCAAAACTAATTAATTACCATCTTCTTTAGCTTGAGCTTTAAATTATTCAATGTTGCGTTAGAAAATTTTATAAAGAACAAAGAAAGTGTGATATTTTAAGTAATGAATATTGAGGGATTTAGACATAAGGTTTTAACAGTTGGGCTAAAATTTAGGTGTTGAGCTTCAGAAAATAGTAAAATTAAAGACTTAAGTAAATTAAAATTTATCAAAATACTTATATTTTATTTATAAATAATTATAAAATTTATATATATAACTTCTCGGTTCGGTTTGGTTATTTTTGCGGATAATATTTAATAAAATCAAAATCAAACCAAACAATATCGGTTTTTTAAAATTTAAAACCAAACCTAACCAAATTAAATCAAATATCGGTTTTTTAACCGATTTGATTCGGATTGCGGTTCGGTTTGATTTTATAACCATAATCATGAACAACCCTACATGGCATACTTACGTATTATGCCTTTAATAAATAATGACATGGATGAGCTTTTTGTCAAATGAAAATGATATAGATGAGCTAAACTTTTAACAGATGCCATAGATGAGCCTTTTCTCAAAATTCGATAGTATAGTTGCATTTTTCCCGTAAAATAAAATAAAATTGTTACTTATTTATTTGTAAATAATGTATGTTAGTTTTTGACAATTAAGTATGTAACACCTCGGATTCAAAAAGATGAAAATTTCAATTTTTCCAAAAAACTCTGGTGCCAGCAAAAACGGAGCCACCAACGGTCCATAGGTCGGACCACAGACCGTAGGTGGGACCGTGGTTGGTCAGTCCAAATTTTCAAAAATATCAAGGTTTCAGTATTTTCATACGGTTCACCAGGACGGTTCATTGTCCAATGCACGGGCCGTAGGTAGATCTCATAGGTGAGATACAGACTTAGTGAAAATTTTGAGGGCCAAAGTTGGGACTTACGGTGGCCATGTACGGACCGTAGGTTGACCGACAGACCGTACATGGGTCCCGTCGTTCGAAGGTCCAGAAACAAGTTTCTAAACCCATCGACGAGTGACCAGGATGGTCCGGGGTTGGACCTACAGATCGTGGGTCCAGCCGTCGACGGGGTCCGATAGTTATTTCAGAAGGGGCTTTTGGGTCTTTTCCTAATTACTCCAACTCAATACTATGTCGTTTTACCCTTTACTCAAAGCCATATATAATGTTTTTTAACCCCCAAAACACCCAATTCAATTCATTCTTCTAAATTCCCCAAAGTTGAACAAGTCTTCCTCTCAAATATTTCTCTCTAAAAGAAGAAGGAAACTAGGGTTTCAAGATCAAGTCTCCTAATCCCCAATTGATTTCAAGCTTTTGGCATCAAGGTATGATAGTTTTCACCTATGGAGCTCTTTCCTCCATAGGGTTTCTAAATTTCTTCAATTTACAAGTTAGAAATCTCCAATTGAAGTTAGGGTTTTCTTCCATGTCACGAGTTCTTTTCAATGTTGATCTAATTGATTATTTTATGAACTATTATGCATGAATTGAGATAATTCCATGCTTTTAAGACGAATCCTAATGAACCCATGCTTAACTCATATTTTCTAGACTATGATGATTGAAGGTGGGTTTGAACTATTGAAGACGAATTGATGAATATAGGCATGTTCTTACGAAATTGATGAAAATGATATAAGTTGCTTTGAGAGTAACACATAAGTGTTGTTGTTGATTGTTGTGAAAGTATTTCTCACATAATACTCATTACATAAATGTGAAAGGTTTTCTCACATAAATGATTCTTAGAGTTGAAAGGTTTTCTCAACTAAACTATGAATCAAGTTTTAGGAGCTATTCTAATGGTAAGACAAGAGGCGATTACCCATGTCTCCACAATGATAAGACAAGAGGTGATTACCCATTTTCCTTAAAGATAAGATGAATATGATTAATGACTATTCCGTGGGAATTATGCTTAGTACCGAGTGGACAAGTAGAGATTATCCGTGTCCCATAAACTATGTGCCACCATAGGTTATCTTAGAAAGACATTAGCTAGTGGATCCACTTAAACTAGAAGTTATGGTTCTTACCTTGGCAAGTAAGGACACCTCTTTTCGGTGTGGGGTAGACACCAAATTCCATGTTATAACTCAACATTGTCTCTATGTCGGTTAAGGTAAATTTCCCACAATAATAATGATGAACTAAGGTTACTTCTAAAAGTATCTCACATGTGTTCAAAGATGATTTTACTTGCATTGACCATGATCATGATTATACTTCTAATTTCTTATCTTATGTTTTAACTTGGTCTTTGCATGTCATAAAAATGTCCTTTAGCATGATTTGATAACCTTTATGCATTGCTATCATACTTGGTACATTATTGTACTAACACATACTCTTGCCTACATTCTTCTAAAAATGTAGGGTCCAATGCTCCGATTCCGCATCCCCGTGGCTAGAGATCACTTTGGTAGTCTTGACTAGTGGTGAGTCACATGTTCCGAGGACCTAACCTTTTATTGCTTTCCGTATTACTTTTCAGATATTGTATGTGATGCATGGGTTACGTCCCGATCACTCTTGATGTAGTAGATCATGACCTTGATACTATGTAGAATTTCTCTTCGTTTTTGTCAAAATCTTTATGATTTAAAATGTCTCTTTTAGAATTTTAATTTCTATTATCTTATTTATACATGCTAAGTGGCTTGTGTAGGGCCTCTCGGGGTCCTATACGCCATGTCATGTCTAGGGGTACTTTGGGTCGTGACAAACTTGGTATTTAGAGCACAAGGTTTAGAAAGGTCCTAGGATGTCTCATACATTTGGACTTAAATGGAGTCCAATTACATTTGGACTAGTCTATTAAATAACAAGACGAGCCCAACCAATATTCTCCAAGCTTAAGGTCCACCAAATTACTTGGAGACCAAATACCCCAAATTTCTAGCTCGCACCTATATAAATGGGTCTTCGGAAGGTCAAAAGGAGGAAATACATAGATAAGCTTTAGTCTTTAGTGGTGATCCGCAAGTATTTTGCATACAAAAATGTCTAAGTGGTGAGCCCCAAGTTTTCATACCTTCACAATTATGATTGCTTCACATTCGTGGTGAAATTCCAGCAAGTATTTCATCAATTCAAGAATAAAACAAAGCTCTTGAATAAACCAAATCTCTTAATTTGACAATCGTCAGATTATATTTTTTTTATATAAATAATTATAAAATTGTTACCCCGAAAATTATTGAATAGAAATATCAGCAGCTACACTTTTTTTTCTTGATTATTATTTTTTAGGAACGGAACTTTAACCGAAGAAACACATTTGTACATTTTGCAAATGAGTTATACTTTAAGTTATTTGAAAAATGAGCAAATATGCATTTCTTTATAAAGACCTGGAAATAAGATTACATTTTGAGAAACATATATATTCCCTATAAAATAACAATCATCTACAATATCAATCATTGACTCAAAATCCACTTAGCTCTTGTTATAAAATTAAAATACTTTGCCATTGGGCATGACAAGTTTGAGCATTAGATCAAATTATGTAGCAATATATAGAAAGGTACCCCTCATCATAATGGAGGTGAATTTGACTTTTATTCCCAAAAGTTAATAAAACGTTAATTTAAAATGCAGACGAGTATACTAGACAAATATTAGAAAGAGAGATGTGACTATCAAATACACTACTTAAGAAATAAAAAAATATTTGACACAAATAAGTGACTTTGTAAATGATTTCATAATCTCAATTCTCATTCGTCTTCGTTAATCTCATCAAGGATCACAATAAGAGCAACTATGAAAGCAAAATCAACGTTTGCACTCACAGTTACACCAAAATTATCTTTGCCAAGAAGAAGACTTTCAGCGGTGCGTTTCTTGTGCATCTGCAATTACAAGAAATGTGAACACATTAAAAGAAATAAGTATTTCTAAAAATGAACTGATGGAGTAATTTTGTTGTCTACAGTCAGTGGAGACGAGTTAATCTCTTTAAAAAAATTCAACAATTCCGATACATCACTCTCCTCTTGCTGATACATCTTTCTCCTCTTGCTGATACATCTCTCTCTCGGATACATCTCTCCCCTCTCTGACACACTCATTCCCTCTCGGATACATCCCTCGACTCTTTGATACATCACTCTCCTATGTATCTGGATGTCCTATCTCCCTCTCGGATACATTCCTCCCCTCTCTGATACATCTCTTCCCTCTCGGATACATCCCTCTCCTCTTTGATACATCCCTCTCCTATGTATACGGATGTTCTATCCCCTCTCAGATACATCTCTCCCTTCTCGGATACATCCCTCCCCTCTGGATGTCTGCTGATGTATCCAGAAGTCCAGTGATGTATTTGGAATTCATAAATATTAAGAGATTCTTGTAATTTAAAAAATAGTAGCGAAATAATGTAATTAATTTTTAATGTACACTATAAAATTTACGTAAATTATACTTAATATAAACACTTCTAATTTGAAAGAAAGAAAAATGAACATTTTTTTATTTACCTTGGCAACTTCTGTAGAATTAGAAGCATAAATGACACAAGATTTTTCCATCCAACTGCCTTCAATTTTGAAGTCACTAACTTCTTCTTTAGTATTTGTAGCCAAGAAGACATCTAACTTGGTCTTCAAGAATTGAAGAAGTCCAGACTTCTTAACACTAAAAAGCAATTGTTTAGGGTCTGTACTCTCTCCTCTGAATGCTTGCCATCTATTATGAGCAGTCAATAACTGTGCTTTCAAATCAAACAAGGCAACACATGAGCATATATATCAAAGTTCGCTGGTTGATTTCTCGTATGATCACTCAACTAATAGTTATTATATCAAATCACTTTTCTTTTTGATTTCAACTTTTTTCTTGAACATAAAATGACTTTTTGAAAAAATAATTATTAATGAGTGACTATTTGAGAAATTGACTCTAAAGTTTGTCGAAGATATTGGTCAAATATGATAACAAATAAAATTAATCAATTCATTAACTCTAACTCAATCATAAACAAATTGCATGTAGGTTATAAAATCATATATTTAATTCAACAAGTAACATATGCAAGACTCGACGTTCACGTAGGCTAAAGACCTTTCCTAAAATCATAACACTATCAATGAATACAATTTTTAATAACAAATAAGGTAAAGATGACCTTTTGTTGAAACGTGACGAGAGGATTTCCAGCACCATCTACCAAAACTCGACGTTCACGTAGGCTAAAGACCTTTCCTTTGATAGAAAATACGACATTTTCATTGACATCAAGGACTTGAAAAGAACCATCTTTTAAGGTCATGACCTGCTTAATGATACTCAGATCAACCGCGTATGGAGCACAAAATTGTGGACCTATCACTTCTAAACGCTCTGTAGCCATAGCCTCACTTGTTCCTGCCATGATGAGTTTAAAGATATTAGATGAGTAGAAGAAACTCAAATTTGTGAATTTTATTTTGTGGCTAATTAAAGGCTTATTATACGAGAATAAAGGATTGTGTCAAGTTCGTGTAAAATTTTACAAAATATTCGGAAGCTCATTTAACCAATTACTTTTTTCTTGTGAACTAGTGTCTCAGCATGAGTGGATACAATATTATTATTTTTAATTAAATATTGTTAATGCATTACATATTTGAAAAACTTTTATTTAATTAAAAATTATAAAATTAAAATGTATTGTAATGTCCTTGCATATCTAAATTATTTGTAGTAGACTGAAAAAGGCAATTAGTTGCATTGTAGCAGAAAATCAATCTGCTTTTGTGCAGGGGAGATCAATGATGCATAATGTTTTGATATGCCATGACCTTTTGAGACACTACAATAAGAAAGAATGTATCGTCTAGGTGCCTCATGAAAATAGACCTAAAAAAAGCTTATGATATGATAAGCTGAGATTTTCTAGAAGAAGTACCAACTAGTTTTGGATTCCTTGAAATGTTTATTAGATGGATCAAGATGTGTGTATCTACAATCGTGTTCTCAGTGAAAATTAATGGAGAGAAATATGGTTTCTTTGCTGGGAGGAGAGGGCTTAGGCAAGGAGATTCTTTTTCTCCTTTGCTATTTGTATTAGTAATGAAATACTTGTCAAGAACACTCCAAAATATGAGCATGCTATCAGATTTCAGGTACCATCCAATGTGCAAGAACGTGAAGCTTAGTCACCTGATATTTGCTATTGATCTGATGATATTCTGCAAAGGTAATATGGCCTCTGTGAATAGAGGCATTATCAGACTTTAGTGCTGCCACAAGATTGGAGGCAAATATGAAAAAATTCAGTGTATTCCTAGATGGGGTGGATAAGGAAATAAAGACTTAGATTCTTGCAAGAACTGATTTTTCACTTAGTGAGTTCCCTATAAGGTATCTTGGACTTTCCCTATCACCAAAGAAATCAAAGAAAATAGATTGTTGGTCCTTGATTGTCAATAATACTCAGAGGATTGAAGTGACATATTCCAAAACTCTCTCATATGCTGGCAGATTGCAAGTGGTAAGTATTGTACTATTTTCCATTCATAGCTTCTGGGGGCAATATTTATTCTCCCCTAAAGCATACTAAAGGAAATATATAAGATTTGCAGGGTGTATTTGTGGGGGAACTTAGGCCTGACAGGGGGACCGAGTCGGCCCGCGACCGGTTTGAGAACCGTCTCACCGGATTCGGTCCCATTGATTCTCGCGGGATGAGGGGATCACGGGTTAGGGGACCGGAACCGGTCCGGTTCACCCTTTGGTCCCGGTCGACCCGGCCCGGCTGAACCGGCCGGTTCCGCGGGATCTCCTTTTAATATTTTTTTTTGAATTGTATCCGTTGCCAACCGTTGGGGCAACGGCTAGTGGGCCCCCCAACGGATTTATTCCACTTTTTTCCTTCCCCAACACCCCTCTACTTTTAATATTTTAATTTAAACTCTCAAGTTATCATAAATACACTTTAACCCATTTTTAATATTATAAATATCCCTCTATCACTTATATTCCTTACAAAATCATCTATTTCTATATCCTCTCAATCTTAAGTCTTAATTTTTTATTCCATTTAAGTCTCATATTATTATAGTACATATATTTCAATTCTAAATTTTCAAATTATATCATATTATATATTATTCTCATATTTGCTATCAAGTATTGGAGTTCCAAACTACAAGCTTCAAAAATCGGTTATAACGTCTGCTATTAACACAGATGTTTGGTACATTTGTTTCATTAATTTTATTTTTCGTCATTAATTTTTGTGTTATTATTATTTTATTTTTCGTCATTAATTTTTGTGTTATTATTATTTTTATATTACACTTTACATATAATTAAATATGAGTTCTAGCAAAAAAGATACCGGTAAAAGAAAAGAGAAAGAACTAAGTGGCATTAGTAAATTATTTAATTTTAATAAAAAAAAAAGTAAGAAAAAAAATAAGAGTAAATGTGGTGGTACTTCTTCTAAATCAATGTCTAGAGTTAGATTTAATACAAATGATTCTACTTATGTTGATGATACTTCTTATGATATTGATTCAAATGTTCAACTCGATCATAAAATTTTACAACAAATTTATGGTGATATTAATCCTTATCTTGATGAAAATTCAGGTGAAGAAGTAAAAATTGGTTCGGGAGAAGAGGAATTAGAAGATACACACCTACTAGTCCGGTGACAGAAGTTCCAAATGAAACTACAAATTCAACGGAGCAAAATTGTGGACGCCCACCCCTTATACCTCCTACAAGGGAGAAGGTGAAGTATCAAC